>JAMKCH010000332.1:0-123006 GCA_023653785.1 Ophioderma brevispina
CCAACCCATCTTTCAACCCTCTGGGCAGTTGTGGAGTTACCAATAAACAATGATATGTCCGCCCCTCCTTTAAGCCGTGAGTTAGGCCTCTTGATTATTGTGTATGCAATTACTTGTGGGTCCGCAGCCATGTGAGAGTGAGGAAGGGTGTGAGTGTCCTTGGGAGGAAAACGTTTTTCAAACCTCTTCTAACCAGATTCTCATACTTGATTGTGTATGTGACTACTCCTGACAACAAAGAATAATAAAACCAAGAACTGTTAATAAAGGTAAATTTGGTGTCATCTGTGAGTTCATCTATACTCAGGAGAGTCTTGAAGGAAGTGAAGTGTGTTTTAAACTGTTTTATCTGAGCACCATGGTACACACACCAGCTATAACCAAGTGTAAGTCCTCAAGTTTGGGCCTACATTTAGTGCGTGTGACATTCCCTTCTTGCACTAAATTAGACTAGTTCTAACCTAGAGGTAGCTATGTAACAGTTTTTTCTATTGGTTGGGGTCAGATTGCAAAATTTTTTGCTTCAGACAATTAAAACTGTAGAATGAAATTCTATAGCCCCAAATTTATATCCAACATTACTTTCCAATGTATAATATACAATTGTGTACAGAATTACCATTGTTTGTAGTATATTTTACACTGAGAGCAGTATGGTACGATTCCTTAAGCAGACTTATTTCCATGTGATGTAAACAGTCACACTTTTGTAACAATGTCATGACAGATAATTACTACTACACAATATGATTTGGCTGTTGCACTAGATAAGAATTCCCTTTAACAAGGGAATTGTAAAACTGAGCTGGGTCCATGCATATGCGATTTCTAACTTCAAAATAATCCCAGATGTATCAGAAACGTAACAAAACTGAATGTCTTCTTGTTTTCACATAGAGGTTTATCATTATGATTGCATGCCTTGCACTAGTATTCCACAATTAGTGTTCCAAAAACTCAATGTTTTGTTTTCTTTCACAAAGTGTGCACTACAATGCAGAAGATTGTCCCCTTTTTAAGGACTCGTCTTGGTCTGAACTATAAATTGCTAGTTGCCGATGATAGGATTGCTAACAATACTGGATGAATGGGAAGAGCGGACCGATTTGTTCACTTATAACAGTGTTGCTGACGTGTACGCAACCACCCTCGTTTTAACAAAAATCGGAAACGTGGCTTACGCCGTAGGACCCGTAGCCTACGTACGAGTTTCACGAACGCGTAAAAATCTTAGTAGTACAGCTAGAGGAGGTAATCCTAGTAAACTTACTGGTGATACCTCCTTTCAGCTAGTAACTTAGTCGCAACTAGGGCTCGTCCATTCTTACGCTAGCGTTCGCGAACGAACCCCATTGATACCTCAACATTGTTTCTGTAACAGTTTCCCTTCGGTTTGGTTGTACACAAGCCCGTGCCGCGAGTTCACAAAGTGGTATGTTCACAAACACCAGTCTATGTCGTGTAATAAGTGTGATTTATGGAACGAAAAAATCCAAATTTTTCGAATTCCCCACAGTGATTATAATGTACGAATGGGGGCCTCCAAGGAATAGTGTTGTTTTTGCCGTTCCCATAGGTTTAGCATGTAGTCACGAAAACTTGACAAATACTTCTAAAGTCGAAAATTGTTTAAATATCCCATATTTTTCCACTCAAAATCCGTTGGTTGAGAATCAACTCCAGTGTGAGTATTTTTTTTTGTATAATAACGTACAACGGATCCCTTTTGAACGAGCTTGCTTTACCTCATGTTCAATCGCAGGTCATCGCTCATTTATATCTGCGGAGCGGGGCTGCGGACCATGTACAAGAAAAAAAAACAAACCCCCCGAGTGAGCCGATGCACGGCCTAATGCACCCCTTGGAATTATTCGCTGACTTTCATGTGGCATCTTCTCAGTTCGGATCTTTAAAAAAGATTTGATGATAGTGTTTTGCATCACCACCTATGCTAATTATGCCCGCGACTAAAGCAAGGTTAATTTTATCGGCCGCGGGTCTGTACGGGAATTCCCACTGCCACTCACTGATCTATTTCATAAACGCGACATTGACTTCAACTTTCGGTCACTGTTCATGCTCGTCCACTGACTCGTCGGCATTGTGGCCGCTATGAATTAGTTGGCCGCCACCGCCTGTACAAATGTACAAGCATAGATATACTAGCGGTTGCCTGCGCTTTGCGCGGGCACCCGCTAGCTGATTTAATGGAGCGGTCACTAAACGGTTGATCACTCTTCCATTAACGCAATATTTCAAAGACATTACAATATGTTTCTTTCAAACCTTCTCCTTTCGTTGCCTTCTATGCCTCAATGTGTTAAATCAGGATCTGTCAAGATTTAGCCCCCCTTTCTCATATGAGCGATGAACCAGTTGACCCATTACTGCAAGTGAAGCGCGGTGCAACCGCATCTGATTTGAGTGGGAACGGTCAATAAACGGCCACTATTCACTTGAATTTTGTGGCAAAATCTTCAGCGACATTACAATATTATTTTTCTCCAACCATCTACTTAGGGCCTATTTGGCTTTTCGCTGGCACAAATTCCACACTTAAGCAGCTTCCTTAATGTGGTTAAGTCTGAACTCGCTTAATCACGCATTTCCCTCATTAGCTATGATGAGCCAGGAGGCATTTACGCCAACATGGTCCCACCAAAGAAACCCCACTCCCAAAGACCCACTCAGGTTTGCGTAGCTGGTCGGAGGAAATGGCCCCTAAATTTGCAGCAAATTTGGGGACTTTTTGAGGCAAAATCACAGCCGTTTTGACCGCTACCCTCAATCTGGACAATGTTCATGGATCGTGCTGACTTTTCCCTAACCGCCAGCGTGTTTGCCCCCTCCGAACCACAATGTTGCCTACAGATGTAACTGCTACGTGCTGGCGCCTCCTTACTGGGGGTGAAGGCGCCAATTATTTATTGCAATGTCTGCAATGATTCAAACAAAACGGTAATGATATAAGTAATTATAGGTCTATGTAAACATAGGCTTTGCTCTAGAGCGGCCTCGCATGTAGTGATCTTGGGCCTTTTTTGGGTAGCAGTGGATCAACCCACGACCCCCCTCCCCCCCCCATGGTCTTTTTTGGACTTTTTGAACATCTCTCACCCTAAAATGGTTTTCTTTCAAAATTTTCTAAATTTTGGACCATCTTCTCCACCAGTAATAAGTAAGCAAGTCCACTTTTCATTCTCTCTCTCATAATATGTGTGCAATAATATATGTGCCTATGTGTATACAGGTCTAGCTTGGAGATCCAACCAGTCCATACTTTTGAGCCAATTTTTAAGATTTAATTGAAATAACAAATCGTATAGCTCTACTGGTGCGTATCAGTATGATGGGAGAGAATTCGAAATGGACTGCTTTCCTTGCAGCAAAGATATATTTTTCCATTAGACCTATATCTCATTATCTATTATCAGTTAAACTCGTTCTTACGCCGCAAATAGGGGTCCACTTGTTAGTCTTCTGAGTATGATCCTTGTTTTTGCATGCCAATTTGGTATTGTATCTGTTGTCCAATCTTATACAATATGTATTATGAAAAATTAAGTCTAATCTTCCCTCATCTGAAGCAACATTTTCCAAATTTGTGCGAAAGGTCAAAATTTGAAAAAACATGGCAAATTTGTCATACCGTTTATATTTCTGATGGTATAGAGATGGACCTTTTTTTTTTCGGCAAATCACTATAGATATGGGGCCCTGCTTCAGATTCTCGGATGCACTAACGCGTTCCCGTCCCTACCCAAACCAACTTAAACCCACGGCAATATTCAATATTTTTGTCTATACTCTCTTAAACAAAGATTGAAAAGATAATCATAAATAATAAAAAATAACAAATTTCCACAAATAATCACACCTTATAATTTATGTTCATATTGGCTGTTTTTTCACCAAAGACCCACGTTTTGGCACGTTCGCTATCACCGAATGCCCCCATCTTTGAAAGCATCAGCCTTACCCCATGGTTCTGATCGGAGGTGAAATTCCTTTTTAGAGTGCAGTGGGCTTCGCGCAAATGTCCAACAATATCATTGAAAGACTATTTCCATACTGAAATTCACGTGATTATAATGGCAATAGTGCACGTAACCGGTATCGTGTCAAATTCTGCTCCTTCCGGCACAGAGCTCGAGAGATGGGATGCCCCCCCCCCCCCCGCCCGATACAAAGGATCGACGTGCCGCGCAAATGTGTCTCATTTTGAGTCTTCTGGTATCGTGTCTGACCCACTTTTTTATTTTTATTTAAGACCAGGTTGGTATGTAATCCTTTTTCCAAATTTTTTACAACTTGTTAAAAAATTAATCCGATCTCCTCAATCTGGAAGCCAATTTTCCAAATTTTCTTAAAAAGGTCAAAATTGAGGAAAAAGTGGCCCAAGTCATATCTTAAATTTGGCAAAATCTTCATCTCTGCATGGTATATATAGCTGGGTCCCGTTTTTTCGGCACTCACTATTGATGCGGGTCCTACTTCCAAACTCTTTGGGCACTACGCGTCCGTACCTCCCCAAACCAAACTTAAGACCACGCAATAATCAATATTTTGTCATCTAGGCCTACTCCGCTTAAACAAATCAACAACTATTGCCTAAATTACAATATAATTACCTACACCTGACTACATCATGAGGTGATTTTGCTTTTTGCCACTATTGTTTTTACCATATCGTATTTTAGTTTTGTCATTTCTACTATATTTTTCAGTAAAATGACCAACTGAAGCTCACCATTTCACACAATCTAAACCAATATGGGCAATGTGTCGGCTTTACACGATACGGTCATTTTTAAAGTCTTTTACTGCAAATATTATCGTAAAATTTACCACAGTTATGAATTGCACGATTAAAGAGTGAATACAACTCACCGCCCGGTATTTTTCACATTGCAAAAAACAAATAAACTAACCAACTTTGCAGGCATGTTTCAAGAATCCGAATAAAATGTGTTAAAATTATAAAGCTTTATATTGCAGTTTACCGACATAAATGATTTGTGCAAGCTTCCTATGTATCCACCTCCTTTGACTTTATTGAACAGGAAACCAATTCTTTTTAATAATGGCCTAACACTAACAATACCCCTAACCACAAGCCAAAAATAATTTCTAAAAAAGATTTTGTTACTTGTAGACTTCGAATGATGGGGTACATATGAACTCTTGCCGAAGATTATTTTTTCCGCTGGGCCCTTGTGTTTTATCTGTTGTGTCTTTTATTTTGCAGGATTCGATCGTTTTGAGTAAAATATACCATTGAAGCTCGGTCCCCTTTTACACGATACCGAACCGGTAACAGGCCCCCTATGTATTTTAATACGTACGCATCTTTACCTACAGTCATGTTTAAAGTCCCATCCCCACACCGATTTTAAAACTTTCATGTCGTCCTTTTGGTCACTGGGAGGACCCGCTGTGTTATTTATTTTCTCAAGGACTTTTAGTCACATATTGACACCAAGAAAATTGGAATTTGCGTACAACGGGCGTCGTGTTGGCTGTATTATTAGTGTAATTATTTCACCATGTACTGTATACAACTGGTACGCATCGCCCATAGCGCTTGCGATATTTAGAACCCGACGGTTATGTACAAAATTTTAGGGCACCAGCTGAACGTGGCGTTAGCTCAACATGTTTTCGCAACGTGATGGTTGTCAATGACTACCTGAGTTTCTGGCCTATCTAAACACTAATATTGTTACATTTGTTTGAGAATCCCATTGCCATGTTAAGATTTTACTATAATCGAGTAGTAGTTATAATTAAGATCAGCCTACTTATGCATCTAGACTTTCCGTTTATAGGACATCACGATTTTGATCATCCCACAAGGAAAACGCTCTGGCCACTCGCAGGCTCGCAGCAATGGTCTATCATCTAACATGCACGTCATCTCCAAGTCCTCCAAAGCCACGGTCGTCGACTACCCTCATGAACGATTAACCACAAACCCCCACCAACCACGCAAAAATAACCCCAATCGTGGTCCAAAACCCATCCCGCGGTCTCCCAAACGCGAGATCACATCAATTTAAGAGTTTGTCGTTATTTACGCGCAAATTCCACATCGTAATCAACATTAGCGGCAAACTAAATCACTACTCACCGCACACTCACGAGTGGAGGTCCTCGGGAACGGGTAGCGCCAACCATATCGGTCTGTCTCATACCCTAATGATGACGATTACCCACAACCACAACAAAAATAACCCCATATACCGTCGACGTCAAAAACCCACACCGCGGTCCCAAAAAAACGCAAATACACTCACTTAATAACGTTTTGGTCTTTATTTACCCGCAATCTCTCGACATCCCTATCACATTTGCAGCGACCGATCACTACATCGCAGACAGCACTCGGAAGGTAGGCCTGGGAACGGGTAACATCCCCAAAATGTCGGATCGCATGGAGAACAGGCTTCCATTTTAGCGGCCTCCCTGTGTCCGTACTCCCTCTATTCATTATCAGATAAGCGCGACGCTAGAAAGGCCCGTACCAAATCGACCGAAGCACGACGCACTTGGTTGCGCAAACTGAGCCTCTCCTATACCCCATGTTATTACTGGAGGAAAAATTTTCCTCGATAATATTACCTCGATCTGACGCGTAGTGGTCACGTGGCTAATGGCGCGTTGCGCCTGTTGCACGTTTATTCGCTGATTAAACGCGACGTGACTGACGCGCTCACGCATGTGTTTACAGCATTTACTTTTTCCAGTCAATACAAACATGGAAATCTAATGTTTTTCTTTGTATTTAATGTTGGGTCATATCCAGAATTGTTTTTGATTTCTATTAAAGACAAGAAGAGTCAAAATATTAAAAGTTGTAGAATAAACTTTAAAGTGAAGGATATATAGTAGATTTTCTAAGTTCTTCCTACTTTTTCCAACTGGAGATTCACAGAAAAAGATTAGTTCCGGGGGGTATGTGTTGTTCAAAGATCTAATTTCCATTCATTCACGTGTTCTAATAGTGTCTGTACGGACAGTAAATTACTAAAATAACCGCTTTTGTCCTATCTTCGTTTGCTTCTTTGCAGGTAGACATATTACTTGTTTACGTACACTGCAACAAACTGATTTTTGATGATTTTTGTTTATTTTCAGATCAGCAAAATCACTGATAGTGATTCATGTTCGAATGTAAGGAAAGCATGCCAAACCGTATTGGCTTTTGTTTTTGTTTGTTATGTTTTCCCGTTTTTTTGTGACAATATAGGTATATATTTAGGGGATCAAATTTCCCAAATGCGATCACAGCATGACACTGAGAGGGAGGCGTAGTGAGGGTCTCGGATTTTGGGTGGAACCCAAGGGGTCCAATACCCCACTTGAGATGGCGGCCTGCCTGTTTTTCTTTTTTCTGCGAATTTTTCAGTGGACGGTGAAGAGGAAGGTACGCTCCTTTATCAACGGGAAGGTAAAGGGGTGTTATTCTGAAATTATAACAACGATTGAAAGTTACATAACTATTAAATTTAACATATTTTGAGGGAAGGCCGTACTTTACAGTTTAAAAAAAAGAAACGGGAAGTGAATACCCGCAATGTCGTGCTTTCGTGTAATAAAAAGATCATTAGTAAATGCACTACCATGACACAAAAACCCAAGCCTGCTTGTCCATATGCTTGGGCCGGTTTATAAGGACTGCAGGCAAGTTATAAACAAAGTTTTGGTTTTCTTTCCTCTTTCTCTCGATCTTGCTCTCTTTCCTCGTTTTCTCTCCTTCTCTCTCCTTTTTTTTCCTTTCTTTCTTTTATTTTTGTGGCTCTTTTCCAATATTTTTAATTTTTTTTAGGCAAACGTGTCAGAACATGCTGATATTTATAGGTGAAATTTCGGCAGGTTTTTCCATTAATGGATAAGCTCGATTTTCTCCATGATCCCGAAACAATTAAAAACCATCAAAATTCTTATTTGGTATTTTTTGTTTACTGAGTGCTGACATAACCTGCAAGTGGTTGGCTTGCTAAATCCTTGTATTAAAGAGAAGGGCAGTAACTTTTAATCTGATTCTGTACTTCGATACTATAGACGTTCGTAATCAAAGTTCCTACTCGAATCAAGAGCCTTTTCCCTTATATCCAGATTATAAGCATAATCACGGTCCCATGCATATGGCCTGCACAGCTTGACCTCAAAGACAAACACTAATGATCTTGTTATTATGTAATAACCCTTTCCCTTATTGGTGTTTTGGAGTCTACATCAATAAGTATATCGAATTCTACATATCTTGAATTTCTACAAACATGCAGTTCTCTGTTTTTTATTCTTTGCTTATCGCTGCTTAAAAAAATGGTAATCATTGGTAAAAAAGGGTCGAGTCCAACCCAACTTTATAGGAAAAGTTCTAGACTCGTTTTTTTTAATAATTTGGTTTTAGGGGGAAATCTTCCTTCTCCAAAGTGGGAAAAGTAACCGTGTCAAAGAACAAAACATGTATTCATTTAGTTTTATTATTCTGGTACTATTTATTGATTTTGCTTATTGTAAAATCTGGATGATCTCCGGAGTCATCCAGGTTGAGTTACAACCCTATATCTTTTCTTTAATTACACTGTAAACTGATTAGAGTTGGCTATATCCCCTCTTCAACCATGAATATCTAGAATCAAAGAAAAAACCACCATAAATCACAAAGCCGTCTTCGATCAAGTCTTATCGAGTATAAAAATTGCTTTAATATAATCCACTTCAAATACACGTCGTATAGCGTGGATTTTGAGGATTTCAGCTTTTCATGGGCGACAAATGACGCGTCCTCCCTTCGCTTCGTTCAAAAAATTATCATCCCCTTCGCTTCTCCTTGATTTTATATATTGATCCATTAAAAGTTCAATGTTCCTCCCTCCTCCTGGTCGAAACGTTCATACCCCCTCTACGCTTACCGGTTTTTCTTTTCATAGCATGCCCTATTAGCCTGCCAACCCTCCCTTCCCCTGGCGTAAACAACCTCCCTTACGGAGATGCTTGCCATGACACTACCATGTCTCAAGACACTGTTATGTCTCAAACGGGTTTGCACAGCGTGTCTAATTGATGACCAGTGTTATGCAACTTCCTTTTTTTTTTGCCCCTTAAGCTCCCCCTTTTATAAACTGTTATCCTTTCTTCCCAAGTTTGCGTCCTGGTCTCTTTTGTTTTATTCCTTTACTCTTGTATCATCTTAGGATAGGTGTCGTCAACCGCTCAAATTCATCTCGTACAACCCCTTGAATCGCGCATGCATGGTTTAGGCGATGTCGTTGGTCTTAAGCGTGCTGCGTGGGCGCTCTGTAAACATGCGAAAATAAGCCCCCAGATTAAATCATGCCTCATTGCGTGTCAAACCGCCGCAGGCACGGGCCCTTCCAGCGCCTTCGTATGGGGGGCTGCGTGACTCAAAGTCTAGACTTACTCACATGGCACAAACACTTGGAGCTTATGCATTACGGATGGTCTTTTGCACTGTATGTCGGGACGCATAACAATGTAATGGTATGGTTGCCGTTCATCCATGATTTTAAAATATTTACCGAATCCGTGGTTACATACATGTCAATACTTACTTAGCAAAGATTAACTACTAATTGAAAAGAATGCCACCTGGCTTTCCGCATCACATATTGACTGAAGGTAAAAGAGGACAAAAGAGTTGCCTACTATTTTAACTAGTGGGAGGCCCGGCGCTTTCGCGCGGTCTCCCCTAGCTTAGTTAACCGGAGCGATCACCGAACAGGACCGGTCACTAAACATAATTGCCATCTGATTTAACGACAATTTTGGCCATATTTGTTCGCCTGTTCTAGCTTGACCCTCTCAGTATAATCGGTCATGTTTTTTGTTTTTTGGGCTATTGTGTATTGCCTCCAATGAGGACGTCTATTTGATTGGTACTTCTTGGAAAAACTATTTGCCAAACCCTTATTAAGTAACCAAGGTGTCACGGCGGAATTTCTACCAATCACCGATACAGTCTTCACAATTTTTGTGTTTTGTCAAAAAAAAAAAACCCCACCAAACAAACAAACAAAACAACAACATCCTATTGATTTCGTGTACAAAACTTAAGCTCATAGAGTCTCCCCTCTGCCGGCCGACACCAATAAATTTTAATTTGTTGGAGGTTATTATTTTGACAAATTGCACACTATTATCAAGTAGGGACAAGAAATTTGATTGACACGAGGGTCATTGATATTGCGCCATATTGCTGGTATAACTACATACGGGGGCGGGGACTTCCTTTTGGAGGTGACGGTATGAGGCTGTTAACTATTTGCACGCTGCAGCACATTCTGTATAAGATTATAACCCTAATCATTAGTGGCGTTGCAGATGGCTTTCCAAATATTTTAGGCCATTTTGGGATGCCATCTAAAAACGACCAAACACAGGCTATGTCTTCTTTTGACTCATTAATGCATTTTCACGCATCAATGAAATAAATAATTGGAATGTTTATAACCGAAAAAAAAAAATTGACCAAAATTCATCTTTGAGGACAAGTATACTCGCCTGCCAGCACGCAAAGAGTTAAACCGGCCGATTTTTCATCACCGCTGTCATCCAAAGACCCCATGTAATTTTGAAAATGTCACCCATACAAAGGACCCCCAATTATTTTGAAAATGTCACCCAAAGACCACATTTTTTTGGAGTTACCACTGTCCCCTCAAACCCCCTTTTGGGAAAATTTTCACCCAAAGACCCCTATCTGTTTGAGTCCTCGGCCCGAATGCCCCCTGTTTGGAAGCGCAGCCTTACACCCAATATCCATTTCATTATTGTTCCCGCCCCCGGGTATACGGTACATCGCGTAAATATTCCCTAGGCATGGTGTTACAACACATACTGAACGTGCACATTCCATTATGTCCACATGTCACACGTTTTACAATCGTGAACACGTATTCAATTTGGCACAGGGTAAGTTCAAACGGCAGCGCCATTTTGCTTACACCACGTGCTTAACCCATTAAAATATGCAGCAAATTTAATGCCACTAAAACCTAGGGGTGTCCACCGCAAAACAAAACTGTTATCTCTAAGAGAACATTTTTTCTCAGGAAGAAAAATATCAAATGGTGACAGTAGAAAATACTTTATCGTGACACCCTCCTAGAACTTTTGTAAATCATGGTTCAAAAGTTTGCGCAAATTTCGCAATTTTGCATTGCGATGATCAAACTCGTGAGGGATTAATGGGTAGTCGGGCAAGTCGAAATTAATCAACGACAGCATTTTGATTCGTTCTCAGCTAGGAGTCGACGCCAGTCGGCGTAGCGCCTCTCGATTCTGTGTGTACAAGCCTTGAGGTCGCCCTCATCGGAAATCTCCAGAGCAACCAGGGGGTGTAGGACAATGGCCAACCTAAAAGCACCAGCAAATTCACACGCATAACCTTCCGGGTGCTAGTCTGTTTTCAAAGACTTAACGTCGGAGGCGCTCTTACGATATCGAACGGTTACCCACAGACTTTAATAAAGACTAGTCTTGGCACGAATATTTAAATCTAAAAATGACCGTTTTGGAAATTACACTATTTATACGCGGGGTTACATCCACTACACCCACGATGTGAAGTGAAATAATTTTTTCTTAATTTATCGTGAGTATTACTAACGGAATCTTTTCGTACAACAAAAGGAGTTTTAACACTATGATTTTCATCTATTTGTAACCAGCTGGGACGTCCGGGCCAACGGAAAGGAGTGCTTCACGTCTCAAAGCAGAGTGCCTCGCCTGTGCAGATCAGCTTCCAGGTGAGCATATGCGCCACCGTACATGACCGTTTGGAATCCCACCCCCCAATGTCCGAATCTGAGGCATATCTGTCCTACCTCCCCCCTGGCATCCAGGGGCTACGTACCTCCTCGATTTTGGGCATTGGGTGTTTCCAAACGGTAATTTAATGAATTCTTACGTGCATTTTCTAACGCGCCCGTCTCAGTGACATTAACAAATCGCCTCTTAAACCTTCGTTCATAAATCTTTTAACTATCATTATAATTTTTGAATAAATTATTGTCTTCAAAATCCGTCAGGGTAATGGATTAACACCTCTGCAAAGCGTGCAATGTCCATAGCGATCATTTTAGATTTTTCGTGACCAGATATGCCTTTAGTCATTTCCTTGTCCGGATATGGTAAGAGTGCCCTCCTACCGTTATTAAGTCTTTGACGTCATAGGTCTATCCGAATGTCTACGATTTTTTTAATGGTACACATAGCGTAATCACGGGGGATGGGGGTAATAATCCCCCAATATTTTGATGAGGGGGTAGTCATAACGATCATCCCCCCCCCGGGGGCCAATGGTTGAGGCCTGTTCATGTGTTTTTCACCCAAATGAACCTCATATCTTTACCACAATAGTTTAAAATAGTAAATTTCCGCCAGCTCCCGCGCGCCTTTTGGTCAATTTACATTCATTTAATATATTAGTGCTTCTAAATGGCACAATTTTTAGCGCGCTTCCCCTCGCACATGTGCTAAGTTATGGATCTTTTCAACAAACCCCATTTCAATTCAAAAATTTTCATTCAACTCCAAAAACCCCCCATTCAAAAAGAACATTTACGCCACTGATGGTACATGCTATAAAATGTACGGTTTGGTGAAAATATTAAATAAAGCTGTTAATTTTACAGTTTTGGGTATAAATTATGCATGAAACTTATCATGGAAAACCTGTAAAAGCTGTAAGGAGACTTTTTCTTCTTGGCGGAACTATCTGAAAAGTTGAATACCATGACAAGAAATGCACGTCATCGATAGTCGCCTTCCTCTGTCGTTGACATTTTTCAGCACACGTTGAGAGCCATACTACATGTATATTCAGAATTTATTTTTTTTTTAATCGAAAAGAACTGCTTACAAACCCTTAGCATCAAATTATATATCATATTTTAAAATTATCATGACCGTTTTAGGTCAAGTCTTACTGTTTTATAATTAAATATACAGTCCATTCGTTTTTTAAATAGCTACAGCATACTAAATGCCCTAAATTGCACAATGTAGAGATCAGGATTTCTTAATTAAAAAATTGTGTTAAAACTAACATTATAAAAGAAACATTTTATATTATATTCATTTTCGTGTTCTTAAAATACGACCGTCTTTGATATCAAAATACAGTAAAACAACAGAAGATTTAACAAAATTCAACCAACAAATTAAAAATGTATAAACATTGCAAGCGGTTGACTTTCCATTGTATTATGAACGACAATGCGCGAGTGACACTGTATTCGTGGAGTCCTCCAAGTCATGTGACTACCGAGTTCCTTTAGTCTTAGAGCAAAGCAATAACAGCACATTTTTTGATATTTTTGCACAGTAATGTTGGTAATTGTCTAGGAAACTACACCTGTGAACGAGAATGCTCAAAAATGCGTATTTATCATAAAATAAGCGATTTTGTAATTAGAATTGGGATCCCAGATTGTACTTAACGGCAGAGCTGGAATGCTAAATTTCATAGTATGTCCGTCCATGATGAAATAGTGCCACCTCAAGAAAATGACTTCTAACTTGATGACTTGCCTGAAGCAATAAAACAACTAATGGATGCGCGTAGACATGTACATGGCGCTATTTCCCGGCTATTTCGTATTGGAAGGCCGTTTCCAGCAGCCGTTGCGTTGAATTATTATCGGAGATGTCCGATATTAATTATTCTAATTACAAAATTCCTTCGTTTGCGACACATAGACATTTTCGAGCTTAACTATTCACATGTATAGTTTACTAGCCAGTTAGCAATGCAACCGTGTAAAAATCTCAATTTTTTTGAAAAATTGGGGCGCTCTTCAAAAAAATGTGCTATTATTGCTTTAACTTACTCCCGGGGGTCCACTTGTATTCCAAGGTGGATATCATGCTCGTGTACAAAAACGCGTAATTAGGGTCATTTTTTTAGATCAGGCGATGTACGCGCGTACATTGTTTAGGGTATCAAAATCGTCAAAAATGCAAAATTAGGGTATGATTTTTACGTCGAAAATAGGATGACATTTTGAATACTTGTAAAAAATCACATAAAAATATTTGAAAATGGAGATTTTTTCCCGATTTTCTCTTAATTTCACATGATAGACTCCCTGAGTGAATGTAATCATTTTCTGAATTTGTAGAATCCCCAATATTTGCAACGACGATGCCTTCATTTCATTTCCGCGTGCTAAACACTACAAATGATGACTGCTCGTTTTACATGTGTGCAGAGATGGAATTAGAGTCTCTCTCTCTCTCTCTCTGGCAATCAAATGATCTAGATCAATGAAATGAACAGGGCAAGGGGCGACAACCACCCCCATTTAGAGACTCATGTCGGCAAAGAGTGAGATGAAGTACACTAAAACTTCAATAAAACCATATGTGAATGTTTCCTTAAACAGGGCAGGGTACAATAAGAGACTTATAGCCTGTTCAGTGTATGGTTACAAGCACATTAAATAAACCTACTCGTTTAGGGTAGTAAAATTATATGAAATACTTGCATTTTTAAACAGTTTCGCGAATTACTTGTTTAGGGTAGTAAAATTATAAACCAAGATACTTGTTTAGGGTAGCAAATTGAACCAAAATACTTGCTTAGGGTGTTTCTCTTGCAAAGTGAAAATACGCGCTTAGGGTACGTTTTGGGAAGCCATACACGAGCATGATATCCACCTTGGAATACAAGTGGCCCCCGGGAACTTACTACACACACTGGACAAAAGTATTGCAGAAAAACATGCAGAAAAAAGATTTCATAATCACAATATGATTTCAAATTGTAATATCGGTTCTTAACCACGTATGACGCATTGAATGCTAAAGTTGTGTTTTTGAAACAAGTTATTCCCCAGAATCCTAGAGTGCGAAAAATATTTTGATTTGATTGCCATGTTCCCTAAATATGGCGGATTAAAAGAGCTGGCGATAGATAGCTTGCCGATTGCACCTCAGAAGGGATACAGAGACAGGAACGCCACAAATGACTCCAAATAGCCAGTTAATGAATTGATGGACTTTAAATGTTTACGGGAGAAAAGTGCAGTGCTTGTGTGGACCGGAAATGAGATATCGTCAATGGAAGATGAGAGCAAGTCCATCGCTGTTGGACTTGGAAAATTGAATGGCAAGAAAGTGGTCACGTGGTAACTTGAAAAGAACTTTTTATTCATACCGTTGACATTATACCGTTTGTAGTGGAATGTGAATAAGTATTCAGACATGATTTGTGCAAACCACGTCATTTATCATTCAAATTGTAATGCGGACGTCTCAAAATTTTCCGCCTTTTTAAAAGACCACTGTCTTCCATTGACGTTATCTCATTTCTGGTCCACACAAGCACTGCGCTTTTTCGCCCGTAAACATTTAGAGTAAATCCTAACAAACCCGTACAGTTCATTTAGCGGCTATTTGGGAGTCATTTTTAGGGAACATGACATTCAAATCAAAATGTTTTTCGCACTCCAGGATTCTGGGGAATACCATTTGTTTGAAAAACACAACTTTGACATTCAATGCGTCATGTGTGGTTAAGAACAGCTGGTACACTTTGAAATCATTTTGTGATTATGAAATCTATCAATACTTTTGTACAGTGTGTGTATATATTTCCATGCTATACCAATCTGCAACATCATCAAAAGGTATTTCTCCGAGCTTCAAATAGATGATAGCACTCGTGAAGTCTTTAAAGAGCCACCCATCTGCGCCTTCAGAAAGGACCACAACTTACCTAACCATCGACCATCTTGTTCGTGCTTTACCGTATTCGTGCTTCTCATGATCTTTTCCCTGAAATCCCTGACACACCAAATAACCAGCCAGGTACTTACAGCTGCAAACGCAAACGTTGTAACACTAGTTCATATGCTACATTGGATCAGCACACACATATCAAAGGTCCGCGCAATACAGGCTGATTCATTTTTGCTGTGAATTTGTAAAATATCTATACAGAATGATCCACCGTAAAGTATGTCAATGGAAAGAGCAGTTTGTGAAGGTCTTAATCAAAACAGATTTTTTTTAATTTGCTCATGCCAAAACAAAGTTAGCAAAGATTAATGAGGGGTAAATTGTTATTTAAAACATATATCTTATGGCAGCAAAATGTTGAATACAACAATTTTAAAAATAAAATTATGAATAATACAAAGACAACTTGTAAATATCTGCATTATAAACTTTTATAGCGCCTGCTGGCATGGTATGATGTAGGCCCAGACGGTAAAGGTAAAACATATCCGGTTATATTGTTTAAAACCTCAAGCTACCATATCAGTCCCTGGAGTGTCTCCTCTGGATGAACATGCTCAGAGTAGTAGACCAGCAATCAAATTGTGTGAATTACCTGCTTATCTTCCAGCTAAAGCAGTACCACAAATTTATGAATGGGAAATGTATCATGAACTACGTAAGATCAATATTTCTAAATATGATGGTCCTGATAATATACCAAACAGAATTTTGAAAGGATTTGCTTGTGAATTGGAATATTCCTGTTACTCTGAAAGTTTCCAAAAGCTCCCTCAGGTGAAGGTTTTTGTACCACAGTCAGGATGCTATCGTTGGATCGTTTCTCCTATCCCAAAGGAGCATCCTCCTGTGATCACTAAACTAAAGGACCGTTCATACTGCTGCAGCAATACCGATAATAACGACCACTTTCTACTGGCACTTGAATGCAACCCACTGCAATGCAAGTTAAAACGATTTTAACTTTGTTGCAGTACTCGTCGCCATTGGCAAGCAAACAAATCTTGGGCAGAGAATCGCTAATTCGGGCAAATGCCGACTAACACTGCCTGCATGGCAGTGGGAATTCTGTGAACGGACCTTTAGACCCGTCCCCTTACTTTTTCAGTTGGGCAAAGTTGCTGAAGGGTTTGTATCGAAATGGCTCGTAGATGACATTACTGGTAATATGGATAATAGTCAGTACGGTAGTTTTAAGTAGAAATCGTCAACTGCACACTGCCTCGCTAGAATTTTTTACAAAGAGCGTCAATAGTTTCACACAGGCAATTCAAGGCCTTATTAAAAAGTTTGACCCCTTTGTTAACATTAAATGGCCCCTATTGAAAATGACACGAACAATTGGTAATGAGTACTAACTACCTAGCATGATATAGATGGTCCATACACTAACCTACCAAAGGTGTTAACCTTTTTGTAGTGGGAGGGGATAAACGAAGTCCTTAAATAAGGCCTCTATGATATCCTCCTGTCTATGATAACTGTGCAAAAGCAAATGCTGAATCATGTGTTAACCTCAGATCGTTTCAAATCGTGTTTTTCACGAAGTTTCAAGTTCATCCACATTATTACACTTATAGAAAATAAACTCGGTTTAATGAACCAACATCGGGACCAACATACAGAGTTGACAGATACGGGCAATAAGTTGCATAACCATACCTTACTAGGCTAATCACAATAGTAATTTTATTTGTGTCGTATTTTTGAATCTGTGTAAAACAAGTAATTTTTATTGGGGAATTATTTTTGGAATATGTGCAATTAATAGATTAGATTTATTTTGTATGCCAACGCCTTTGAGTTTACATTTTTTCATTTAAAGTGTATGTGGAGTGTGTTTGAGATGCATGGTGGATGAGTATGTGAGTGATGAGATTTTGTTTTAAAAAAAAGGAATGTTTAATGTGAGTTTGAATGTGTATGAGGGTGTGAGAGTGTGTGTCTCAATGTGCGAGTTGTCTAGTGTGAGTGAGTGCATAATTTTGTGTGTGGAGTGAGTGTGATGAGTGTGTGAAATTGAGTGTGTGATTGAGTGATCCCAGGATGTGGACAGCTCAGTTTTGATGGGGATGGGAGGGTGGTAATTATTGTTCAATTGTAAAGTTTAGTATTTTATATTTTTTATGTTTATATCTATTTATTTGAATGTATCTCATTAAAGGTGCAAACGATAGATTTGAGGCACCCAAATTAGTTGTGTCAAATAGTAATTTGATATAGATTAGCAGCACTCAATAGATTTTTCTTCTATACATGAAATTTGGCCACAGAAATGTCTTAAAAGAGAGAAAAACGGTGATTTTGATTTGCTTATATTGCAATATCAACATTAAGGCTGAATTTCGTAATTACGAAATTAGAAACTTCAAAAATTAAATTTTCACAATATTTGTACCAAAAAACAATTTCTCAGCTTAATAATCCTTTCAGATGGGATAGTTTTTTGATGGAAAGCTTTACATAGGCCAAAAATTCCTAATTCAGATTTTTTCGGAACACCTTATGTGTGACCTCTCTGATCCTCCCTCGTTGCAACCTTTAATTCAATTGGTAAATCTCACGTATTCAGAGAGCAGCCTTTTGGCTGCGATTTGGTAGGCAATAAAATGAAATGATAAATAGAAGGTACTACTGCCCTTAACGCAGGACGCGGCCTCGTTTCCCCCTCCACAAAGATATAATGTGACATTAAAGTTTTCATATGTGGTTTTCCCTAAAAGGTCAAATCTATCTACCTCTAGTGAACACCAAATTATGGGCCCTTTTTAATATGTCCTATTTTTGGTATGTGGCATTGTTTGCCGATGCCGTGAAACATTCCAATTGGTTTGTGCAGGGGCGGGTGGAGATATTGGAAAAATATAGTGAATTGCTATCAGCATAGAATGGGTTAACTGATTTTTTATAATTATTATTTTAAACATATTTAAATACTAAACCTGAAAAAATTATTCATAATTACTATGTTTTTAATTCTTATTTTACTACTGACTTTCCCGTAAACACGGAAACAAGGAAGGTGTCCTAGAGACTTCGCTCGCGCCCATTATGGATACGATGGGTTTGAATATATAAATAGTTAGACAAATAACAAAAATAATGATTCGGAAAAGTTTGTCATAAAATTGCCGCCAAAATGTATGATATTGTCGGTTTGGCGGGTCCTATAAACCCCCGTCTTGTTTATAGGTGTTAATGGTTTAATCATTAATATTAGAATATAGGGCTTTTTTGCGTATGCATTTATTCCGGGGGTTTCTACCAAGGAAACCAGAAGTTTGTTTCACACGAAACTTGATGATGAGTGTATGCAAGCCAATGCCAGAATCTCATATCAAGTAGAAAACACGATACACTTAAATCAGAACAAGCACCTTGATATATAAAAAATTTATTCACTTCCCAAAATCGTTCAACTTAAACAAAAATCTTTAAAATGTATAATTATCTTTGGGCATAAGTGATGCAAAAATCGTTCACAATTCCACTGCAATGTAGTGCAGTGCGTTGCATTGCCCGAATAAAGGTCCGTTGACTCCATTCACACTTCCACTGCAATGTAGTGCAGTGCGTTGCATTGCCCGAATAGCAGTCTCTGCTCAAGATGCTGCAATGCAGTTCTGCAACAAGTTAAATTAGTTTTAACTTGCATTGCAGTGGGTTGCATCAAGTTGCAGTAGAAAGTCATCGCTATATCGGCAATGCAGCCAGCAGCACTGCACTGCAGTGGAAGTATGAACGAAAATACACTTTAATATTCAGATAAAAGCCTGGACGAGTTTGTAAAGTAAGGGGAAAATTGTCAACGCTAAGATCAAACCGCAAGTTTAGGTACTTGATGGAGCGTATGTGCAGGTGCCAGGCTCACATATCAAGTAGTGAACACGATAGACATAAATCGGAACAAGCACCTTTAAAGGCAATTTCTGCCTGGTCATCTGTGACGGTACCTCTGTTGCTTGGTATCATCAGAGAAGATGCAAGGAACATCTTCTCCAGGGCCGTCGCTAGACATTTTGTCAGGGGGGTGTAAAGTGAAGAAATGTTATTGCTGCAGTAAGAGTCCTTTGAAGCGTAATGAGCGAATAAAACAATACAACTAACGGCGCACGGTTCGGGCCCACTTAAGGGCCGTTGAAAATTGTCCTAAGTAGATGCTCTTATATACCATTTTTTCTTGATCGTTTGAACTGCACACCGCAAGTGCCTTGACACAAACGGGGCGCAAAACGGAAAGCCCTGAACGGAAAGCCCTGGCGGGGTGCAGTGGCAGAGCCCCTGCCGGGGTCCAGGGGGCGGAGCCCCCGGAAGCTCTTGGATTTAAGCTATTCAGAACCTTCAGAATTACCACTGTTTGAGGGGTAAATAGTAACCAATTCAAAGTAAAGACCCGAGTAAAGACTGGTTTCTAACTTTGCTCACTGTATACATGATTAAGCTGTACTGCCAAAGAGAATTGCATTATAGCGAGCGCCAATGTATTTAATGGTGGGGGTGCAGGAGCAGAGTCTTTCTGGGGGTCCAGGGGCGAAGCACCCGGAAGCTCTTGGATTTAGGCTATTCAGAACCTTCAACATTACTGATTTTGAGGGGTAAAAATGGTAACCAATGACAAGAAAGATGGTTTCCTAACTTGCTCACGGGCAGTCAGTATAGCTTGTACCGCGAGGGGAACGATACAATTATAGCTACGCCAAAGTCTAGTAATAGTAAATAATTTCAATGACAGCCAGTCGACCTATAAGTTATTGTTTATGGTGTGGGGGCTAGGGAATCGATCCCATACCAATTTTTTTCTGCGACCAATATCAGCTCCTCCGACTGAAATTACCCTTTATACCGGATAGACCAAAACTTGGGGAATGGCCCCTGGCTCCCCTGTGTTTCTCAAAAATTTGTTTACACATTTGGATCCAGTACTGTTGGCACATGAACAATTAGATACCGTTGGTTAGGCTTGAAACAAAACTAATTGGCCTGAGGGGGAGCCAAATATGTGTGATTATTGGATTTAAGTTCTGGAGTTCAATCTCATGCGTTCAATGGCGTTTCCTTTGTTTCATTGCTAATTCCCTTTCTCTCTTTCTTTTCTCTTCTCTTGCCCTCTTTCTTTCTGCTTTCTCTTTCCTTCTCTATCTTCCCTTTGTCTTCCTCTCGTTTTGAGGAGCGCGGGGGGGGGCGGGGGTGTTCCACACCCCCCATGGAGACGGGCCTGATCTCTCTAGTAAATAAAGAGGTTGTAGTCTTGCCAGGTCCAAGAAATAAGCATGTCTATGTTTCGGTTTCCTTTTAGGAACCTTTGTAAACATGGTAAACATTTTAGCCATCGTTATATTAGATTTACGGGAATTGCCTTCAGGCTAACTCGCTCTCAATGTCAGGCATTTCCGCTCTTACGGCCTCTGACGTAAAGCTAGTATTTATAGTAAATTAGAGTGAAAGCGGACAAAGGCAAGAAGTTGAGTAAAAATCAAAAGATGAGTAAATTAAAAAACTTACAAATATCATGTTTTTAATATTCAACTTATTGCGTATTTTCTCAGTTTTATTACCCAAAAAAACATTGAAAGCGAATCGTTTCTATCGGTGTAGCATTACATAAGTACTGCACGCTATAACTTTGACCCAAATATGCATAACTTTAAATGTAGTAATGGATTTTTACGAAACAGCACCAATTGAAAAATGTTCATACTAAAAAAACGCGGCAACTGGGACTCACAACCGTTAAAACGACGTTTTTTTTTGCATTTAAACAGTTAAAACTACGTTTTGCCAGTTTATTTGCAACGTTTTTCCTGAGGTCCCCGGCTGTCAGTTCAGTTTTTAAGAACATTTTTAACAGTGAAGATGCATATATTGAAGTCAATAAATTTGCACCTTACATGTGCACCTGGCTTTAAGAAGTTCACTTGTACCGTGCTCATTTAGTTTTGCAAGAATTTTGTATTTTTAGGAATCAATCGTAATTAAAAGTGGGTGACGTTTTATGTAAGTCAGCTCATTTGTATGAACGTGTCATAGGCTTTTTTCATTGTATAAAATACTTAGTGAATCATTAAGCGTTTTTTTAGTTAAAATCTATGTCTTTCATCGACATTCTCCGTCCGTCATGTTTCTGCAGGAATCCCTTGGGACAAACACCCGCTGTACAAACCTTAATTCACTATAGTAACGCTATTGTAAGAGAGGAATCTGAACGGAACCAACAAGTATATTCCCAATTGGAGGTGCTTCATCAGCGTAAATCAAAATGATCTAAATGATTATCAGAACTGTCGCCAAATCCGAGAAAGGTATGATTATCAATCAGGACTGTCGCCAATAAGGAGAATGGTCTTATCACCACTTTCCTCTTATGCTAATAAGCGCTCGGGTTTTCTCATTGGCCCAGTTGTATGGTCATAACCAGGAGGTATCCATAGTTTACTATGATAGCCCCTTGGGTCATACATAGTCAAATACTCATCACACAAACACCACCTTGAATAACAGAATTACAAATTTGCGGACTGTGAATGTATCCAGTACGTGTCCTCATACTTTACTGTGGGAATTTATTTTTATTTTTGGAATGTACTACTTAAAACCAAACGATCGAACTTTTGTTGAATCCATAACCTAATCCAAAAGCATCACTCATCATTCGTCTATTGGTTGGCCAAAATCACCAATACTTGGGTTCATCCGCGGTTCGAATTAGCCAATCACCCTTGGTGTTCGAATACGTGTTTTATTGTACAGATTAAGTCTCATTGTTACGTGTGTTGCGCTTTATTATTCGCATATGGTTGGCCAACGTGCCCAGGTACTCGAACACCAATGGTGAATTGCTAACTTCGAACCCATCGGGATGACCCAAGTCTTGGCGGTGTTGGCCACCATAATCGTTGCTGCACCGCCAATACGTATGTTAATGGGCGGGCTCGAAACTTCGAAAACGCGGGGGGTCGAATTGACCAATGGCATTGAAGTTCCATCCACTAACTCACACGTGCCTGTACTATACGGAATAAAGCCACACACGTATAAATTTTGGCCAACTGCGACAGAACTGTGATGCAAGCCCGCGGATTCGAAGTTACTAGCCAATCACCATTGGTGTTCGATTTCGTGGGTTATATATATATATTGTTTACGGTTTGTTGCGCTTTATTTCTAGAGTACATGCACGTGTGAGTTTAGTGGCTCAATCTCAATGCTCATATGGTCAATCGACCCCGCGTGCTCGACATACGTATTGGCGGTGGCAAGCCAACGATACACTTAACAATGAGATAGATACCCAAACAATTACCCACGTACGGGTGGAGAGAGGGGGGAGGTTCGCACACCAATGGTGTTGGCTCACTAACTTCGAACCCGCGGATGACCCAGTTCTGGCGTTGGCCAACCAGTACCTATGAGTGTAGCAATCACTCATTGGTACTAAATGGATTCGTTTTCTTCGATCATTGCGTTTCTGATACATAAACCTATTTCGTTATGGGTTAACGTTCCCATCGAAACGCCACAGGTATATAGCAAGTACAAACACTCAACAGGTTAACAAAGTCTTAAGTTTCATAGTTGGCGATAGTCTTTAATTTTTATCAAAAAATTAACCTTTGCTGTTCATATCAGTGAATATCTGAAAATATCCATTCAAATTTTGAATTGCAACCACTGAAAGACGACATACTGTTTTAGAACCACTATTTTTTTTCGCCCTTCACCTAAATTGGCACAAAGTCACCACGGTTTTTTTAATATAAGTTTTCAGTCAAATTGCGTATCTCTATAATAACCTCGCAAGTAGCAGTTAACCTAGAAGATCTTATTATCTGTAACTCTATTTCCCTTTCAGTTCATTTGAAAGTTTGAACTATCTTCATCTGCCACAGCAAGTTTCGGGGTGGTGTGCTGTTGAAGACCATATCTGGGGATTTTGAAAGACCTTCAGCCACAGAGCTGAGGAACTTTCCTGCACTGTTGTTATTGTTGCCGTATCTGAGCTGTTCCTTTGTCGGGGTAGTGCAACTGCTCCATAGATGTTCCCTTTGCGTCAATCACTGCAGACCACAGAGGCCTTCACCATTGCCTTGCCGTAGTTGTGTCAATCGTAGCTACTCTTTGCCCCGTAAGACTCAATACAACCGACCACTTTACCAGCATCGTAATCACTCACAAGACTATTGATTGTCCTTGGTCTGTGCCAAACATCCTGGTCGTATAGTTGGGGATATTTTGGTTAGAACGTCTTCCGGTGTCAAATATGTGGATAGTTAGAGAAAATACACCATGATATCCTACATCATATATTCTTTGTCATTAGCTTGATAACAACACCTGCTACAGACGTGTCTCCCGCAGCGTGGATCTGGTTGTCGCTGACTTTAAGGGGTACTGGTCTTTCGAAGATTTGCCTTCCTTACTGAATACCCGCACTTTTGTGAGATTTATCGACCAGAAGGAGCTCTCCAGTAGATGTCACAGCTACATCAGTTTACTTTGATACCATTGGCTTGGGTCTTAGGAGGCTGAATTTTTAATTTACATTTCCCTGATACGCTGAGACTGGCAACACGTCCATGTCGTGATCAGCAACGACTACGTCGCCATTAGGACAAGCAGCGATGCCACAAGACGCTTTTGAAATGAACGGGGAACTCTCTTGCATTCTTCTACCACCGTGCCAATTTGTAAATTCATTATGGCATCAGAGAATGAAAGCAAATGGTTTTTGGGTTTGGCGATCGATGGACGTGGCTTGAATGACCATTGCAAAGATCCTTATTTTGCTGTCAGCGAAGGGTAAAGTGACAAAAACCTGTTGCGCGAGCTTGTGGTATAGCATTTTTGGTGACATCATAGGCGTTCTGAGCCTGCTTTCTCATGTATATGTTTTTGTTTTATGTTGTAATTCCCGAAGTCTGCTGCTTTAAATATCATTTAACCTCTGCCAGAGCCGTCGTTTTCCTTGATCTATCTTTGCCCGTGCATCGCCGTGGCTGCTTCGTCTAACTGAGCCTGTACCAGTTGTGATCTTGCCTCATGCGGTGTTTTTGTCTCGCCGTCCTGCTTTCAGCAACTAGCATTGCTTCACATACACGAGCCAGAAAGTAGGGACCGTTTTTTTCAACTCTGTTTTTTCGTCTTGCTTGGCATCAACCTGGGATCGACGTGCTGAGGTGGTAATTTTCGATCCAGCTGGTTTACATTCTTTGCAAATGAGCTCTCGCATGTGAGGCAATAGACCTCTGCTTTTTTATTATCGGATGTCGAGGACCAGGTAGGTTGGTACGCGGTGATGAACGAGCGGTACCCCTTCCCAGAGCGTAATTCATCTAGTGACGCTAACCTGATGATGGCGTAGTGCGTCAAGACCAAAGTGCGCACCTTACATGCTTTAACATAGGTAAGTTGTAAAAGAAAAGAAACGAAAAGGAATTAATGCATTTTAGGGATTTACAGAGAAGTGACGACAAACACATAAGGTTGATCATCGGGGGATCGCCACTCCTCCTCTACTGCGAGTCTATCGTCTTCCCAACATTGAATCATGCTAGTACCCATTTATCAACACCTGGTAGAGAGAAAAGATATTTAAAGCGGCCTTACTCAAGGGCGAAACATTGGCCACAGCGGCGCTCGAACTCACAACCTTTTGCCTGTGGGCCGGAGTTTATCCACTGGACCCAATGTGCCCTCCCGAAATCTCCATTTATTTTAGCCACGCTTTTTTTGTTCGTCCTGCCTGAATTGCAGAAGGCAATCGTAATGTTCTGTGTGTATTGTTTGTGTGGACTGTGTTTGCGTGTGTGTGTGGTCTGGGTCAAAAATGTTAACTCCTTAATATATTGAATTGCCGTATGATGAGTTCTGTTAAGGCTCAATGTGTAACTTGGTGGAAGTAGGGGTGGGTGAGTGACAAGTTGTTGACCTAATGTGACCTTGGAACCTCATTTGACCTTTGGCCGGTCAAATTGTAAACCCTTAATATATTACATGCATGTGAGTTCCGTACGGACTACGATGTGACATGTTTGGTGACCTCATGGACATTTTGCTCTATTTCCAAACCGCGATGGCAGACGACAACCTCACATTCCGGGGACCGCGATGTATTTTTAAGTGGTTGCTAACCACGTTTTCCACGTCAATTTGAAACCAAGATCAACGTCAATCGTTGCCTAAATTTTCGTATGCTTAACACGCATTTGGTTCCGGGTTCGGCAATTGCTGGCACAGGTCCCGGGACGATTTTGCGAATTTTGCTCCCGTTTTTTTCTTTGCCCTAATTGCTCCTAATAATACTGAACCCGGCGAGCGTGACCAGCCCTCCAGAAACTGGTCAAAAGCAACAATAAATTGTTATGAACCCCAGTAGACGATTTCGTTCTCACAGATAGTTTTCATACAATTGTTTTCTGTCAGTCTGTAGGCAAAATGACACACGAAATAAAGAAACCCTGAAGGTGGCAATTGAATAGAGTGACCTAACTTGGATTTGTCTTGATCTTCGGCCAAACTAATCGCATGAAAGGTTTCTAAGCTGTCAATTGTGTTCAAATTTGACAACAGAGATAAACGTCACTGAATCAAATTTGTGCAGTGTCATTGCATGCACTTCTACTTTGCACATAACTTGATGATATGTACATTATTATATGCCATTTTCATTGTGTTCAGTATTTCTCATGTAGCTTCTGCAATGCCATAAAACAGACCTGACATTTAAATTCAATCTATAAGATTAATTCTAAATCTAAAAATGGTTTGGTCCCTAATCACAGTCCTTTTTGGATTTTACTGATTTTAAATCCTGGTAATTAGAGTGAACTTTTAGTAAAATTTGTTAATCATTGTTTTGGTTACAAAGAACAATCACTAATAGCGGCTTTAATACTTTTAGGATTGAATTCAAGAATCCTAGAATCCAGTTGTATTAGTGTTATAATAGCTTGGTAAAATAGCCGATTAGTTCGAAACAGGTCTTACGACACCTCTTGCTGTATAAAAAAGACACAAAGTATCCATTTGAAAACACTTTGGTGCTTGCTAAAAGAATAACATTGTTTAAAGGTGCAACGGGAGATTTCAAGTCGTCCATATTTTCTGTAGTGCATGATTTCATATAGATTAACACTCAATAGATTCTCTACCTTTTATTTGGCTACAGAA
Organism: Ophioderma brevispina; assembly: GCA_023653785.1. Classification (NCBI taxonomy): domain Eukaryota; kingdom Metazoa; phylum Echinodermata; class Ophiuroidea; order Amphilepidida; family Ophiodermatidae; genus Ophioderma; species Ophioderma brevispina. Next base: position 26,941 of record JAMKCH010000332.1, read on the forward strand.
ATAACTTTAAATGAAAACAAAAGATGATTTGTATATGCAATTATATTTCAATAGAAATCATAGGCTGAATTTTGTATTTGCTCCTATGGGAAATTTCGGTACCAAAGAAACAGTTCTCAGCTTAATCCTTTCATTTCAGATGGGTATATTTTTGAAACAAAGCTTTACACCAGTGCAAAATCAGAATTTTCATATTTGTAAGGGACACCTGTTATTTGAAATCTCTCGTTGCACCCTTAAGTTTCTCTCTCGGATAACAACAATTGAGTCTTTTGAACACCGAAACGTTTGACCCGCAGGTCATTATATTAGAGACACTTCCATAGAATTCTTCACTGTTCTCATAATTTAAGCAAACAACTTCAAAGCAATTGAAAATTTGAATTTTTCACTGTTTTTTTAAACATTGAAAAGTATATTACGTTACACAAACGCAGCTAAGCAAGTGTATCACGAGTTGTAAACAATGAGTTTGACGTCATCTGCTCACTTCGGACTGAATTTCAGTGTGCATTAAATTCCAAAAGGTGTGAAAACTTTAGATAGTAAACTAGAAAGCACACTGAAAATCCTACCGCTTCCCATAAAGTGGATATCACTTTACTCCTATAGACCGTATTCAATATGACGTCAGCCACCAGACATGTTGGTGGACAAGATGCATACATTCCAGGACTACAACACATTAAGCTGTCAATCGATCCATGTTTAGCGATTGCACAGGGATCATTGACAGGTGAATGTATTGTAGTACTGGAATGCGTCTATCTTGTCCACCAACATGGCTGGCTATTGAATACGGTCTATAGGACTGTATATAGATTGAGTAACATAGAATCGTAACTCTTGTTTTCTTTTTCTTTTTTCTTTTTATTAGTTATGTGTGAGAGTTAGCAAACTATGCCATCACACCCCGATATTTCTGGTCACTGCTTCTACCTATTTATAGCTCTAATAAACTCTTCAAACTCTCCACGAAATCGAAGCTTATTTAACAAAATAACTTACCCATTGTGAATGACGTAAACTGTTAATTAATCAGTCATCCGTGTTATTTGCTACGATTTCAAGCGATGTTTTCCCTTTTTTCTTTAGTGCATATGATAATAGCGATCTTAGGGTCACATATTTGTCAGGGTTGGTTTGTATCTATCTTCCAAACCCCCTTTAATTATTGCAAAAACCCTTGGGCAAAAAACAAATTCTATAACTAGCATATTCCCATACGCCTCATACGGACCCATTTTTTCCTCGTGTACTTACGAATGTTAATAACGTGCAGGTGTTTTCAATTCATATTTAAAGAAAATATCATCCAAATCCAAGCACACTCAAAGAGTTCTATATAGATAGAGAGGCAAAACGTTACGTAATCTTTAGAAATTAATCGTCTCGCATGTTTTTGACGACAACAAAGAAAAACATAGGGGAAAGTACCAAAAAATAGGGAAAGCAATGGCTGCTTCCGCTTCTTCCACACCATGCATACAGTGACCCAACGGTGCCGCTTCATATAAAACATAATCGGTAGGATACAAATGTGTATGTGTTAGAGGTGACCAGGTGTTAATATAGTGCAACCTGGATTTCATTGTGCTTCAGATACTTCTTTTTTCTCCTAATGCAGTGCGCGCTAGGTGAAAAGAGTATTCATGCAGGCGTTGATTTAAATCAAGGACGACATGAGTGTTCATTTTCATTCGTTGTGTGGCACTGGGTAGGACCTCAAAAATTTAACCACCCAAATAGCACCCAACATCCAAACAACTGATATTTTGCCGGATTGTTTGTATGAATGACAGTATGTGTGATACACGGCACCCAAACTAATACATTATCCGTGCAATATTCAAAAGTCAGGCGCCCAGAAGGACGGGAACGTTTTGAATGGGCTTCACCCCCTTGAGCAATCACTACTAAAAATCCCACCACCAAAACTTAATTCCATGACGATGAGTTATGTGGATGAATACTGCTTTTATGGTCGGGAAGATTATAAAGGTAACTGGGTCCTACCCGAAACCCGAAACCTATTAGCAAATAATCTTGAGGATGTGAAGTTCGACGATTCTTGCTGGACTAATCCACAGAATCGATAAAAACAGGTGGGCATATCGATCAATCAGTAAAATCTTCTCTGGTAAAAATCCACGGTCTTCTGGTGTTCGTCCACGAAAACTAAGTTCGTAAAAAAACTCTACTGGGAAATAGGTCACGCCTGAGTGGATCAACTTATCCAAAAGCACTGTTAAATAGTATGAAAAGTCTTATGTAGGGAAATACGAATGAGTTAGTATACACGGAGGGTTAACGCTGAGGTTCGCGACGGGACCCCCGTCTTTTTTTTAGGGTTGGGCTGCGCCCCTAGTTGTAGTCATAATAAAATCACCAGTCGTGTTGTTTTTGGTACCCAGGATGCACAATCTTGCAGTGTGCGTTTTCCATTTTAAGGTTGTATCATTGGCATAATATTTTAATCAAGGAATTGTGAATCACAAAAAAAGATTATTTTCATTTTATATATTGGTATCTTATATCTCATAATTAGGTTCCGTGCTAACCAATCTTTGCTTTGTGACCCTTCAAAATTTGCGAACTCGTCACTTGCTCCACCCTTCCAATGCGACGTGCCATGAAGTATCACGATCATCGACTGAACCCAAAGTAACGCCCATTTTTGTGAAATATTTGGACAACACATTTCAAAGAGAAAAATAAGTGCAGGAGACTTTTCTGTAAAAGTAGATAAATAAGAAGAAAGGTGGGCGATAATAGGTGTGTGGATATGTGAGAAACAGAGTGTATTCTCGCGCTGTGTGTGGGTGTGTGTGTGTGTGTGTGTGTGTGTTCGCGAGAGCGCGCGTGTGTGTGTGTGTGTGTGTGTGTGTGTGTGTGTGTGTGTGTGTGTGTGTGTGTGCGTGCGCGCGAGTATGACATATGCATAGTCGACAGCTTCGTTTTAGTGTCTCGGAAAAATATTACTTTTTAATTTTTGACATAAGAATCGTCCATTTTTTCGTAAGAATAGATCCTTGTGTTACCCTGTTAATTCAGGGCAAAAAGGTTGCATTTACATAGGCAAAACTAGGTTTGTTGGTGTTATTGTAAACAATGAAGCTTATGTGGGGTGTCTTCAACGAACAAGTGATTGTTCTCCTTGTGAGTGTTACTTTTTTTCTGCAGTGGGTATGCCACGTACGTCACAGAGGTAGAGAATTGCTCGACCATGATAATATGGCTCAATCACGTGCTAACAAATTTACACCTTACACAACAACACCGGCATACATGTTTCTCGCTAGCAACCAACTCTTAATATTTAAATAAACTGCTATGTTCCTTTTACAATCTAGAAAGTTTAGCTGCTTTTTGGTAACTAGTTTAGCAAGAGAAAAACAATCGAGAGAAAAACCGTTGGAAACTAGTGCTTATCAATTTAATAAACCGTGTTTTTCAAAATGGTGTTCTATTATTTTTCAAGGGAAAACTAATGTTTCAATCGAAGAGCAAAATATGTTTACTAGATAAAATTAGTTTAATCAGGTTGTGGTCAATCAACTATGCCATATATTCTGCTTTAGTACTGGGGTCTCCGGTTCAAACCCCAGTAGGGTTGCTTGTTGGAATTTAATCAGGTACTGCTCGGATCTGGTTTGTTCAAATAGCCTATCAATATTTTCCCATATGCTCGTAGTATATAGACTTTTGCAATTACTTAGCTTGCCCTTAGAATTATATCTCATTGGTTTCTGTGAAATACTCTCCTGTTCGAAGTGAATTGCATCTTATCAAGTTGGTCATGTTTTAATGAAAAGCGCCCTTCTATTTATTGTTTGCTGTATTATATACAGCGCCTTTCAATCACCAAACTTCAATAATTCCCTTTCATATAATTGAGCAGTTAGAGTATAACAATAATAATCGTGTGTTTGAGTTTCCTAAGTGGAGTGTATCGTATTTTAGTACCATAGCGACATGAGCATTAACGCGTTTAGCAGAAACGGCCGCAAACATCAACTTCGAGGTCGCTTTAAACGGGTGATTAAAATTAATACACAAGACAGTGATTTCCTCTTAATGTTATGCTTTTAATAATCTCACGTTTTAAAGTACATGATTAGATGTTAATGTACTTTATGCAAGACATTAGTCTCAAAAGTAAAACGGCTTGTACTCTGAAAGTTCCATGAAAATTTTGCTGGTAACGTATTTGAGCTATAAATATAAACACGAAACAAAACAAAAGAGGTGTTTTTGATATGGGTTATTTATGGCGTTTCCCCTAAAGGTTTTGGGATGACAATCAGCGAAACTATTTGCGATAACATTGACAAAAATAACAATGGCTCTTGGGGTGTCATCCTTCGGATTGTGAGTTCATGTATGTTAAAGAGTTAATGAACTCTACTCTCTGCTCAACTTCTGTAAAAAAGGCTTTTTCGGACACAGTGACATTACCAGCGTTATAACTCCATCAAACTTAAGATATCGTTGAAACCTCTTATATAAATAACTTGGTTTGACTGAATTCTTTCGCTTTTGAAGGTAATCTGGAGAAAACATATGTTGTTACCAACATCACTTCCTGTTCAGTTATACAGCGTATTCTATGAGACTGGGGACTACACCTAAATGTTAAATAATCTAAACGAAAATTTAAACTGCACTATGGATTTGAATAATTTAATTCAATCACACCCAAAAATGATATTTTAAAACTTCACAGTACGCCGTTAATAACACCCTGTTGTTTTGCTTTCATTTGCTATTTTCTTTGTCAACATGTTTAAAACCAAAACACACCTCAAATGTCAAAATATCACGTATGAAATTGCTCAAACTATCTATCAAAATAAATTTAAGTGTTTAGTATCTTAAAAGTTTTGAAAGTAAGGAAGTATTAACTGTTGCGAGGTAGTCGTCCAACCACATTTTCGGTTTAATCACGAGGTATTTGCATGTCAAAAATATACATGCCTTCTTCGTAAGAATTTGCTGTACGATTTTGATTAACTTGGTTGGAAACAAATATTTTTTTCCCATGTAAATATAGAAGGTTTATTTGACGCAACCATTGATTAATAAGTATCCTTTGAGAATGGTTTATCTTTACAAATGTAGAAAGATTTTTGGGAATTCATCGATTCTTCTCAGACTCAGCATACTAATATTCGTTTGTAGAAGTGTTTGTCCACTTTTGAATTTTCATTTTAGGGAATACCTCCACGACCGTGTATGTTCAACATACCATAGTTATTTTAAGCTATTGTACCCTGGTATTTACTACAGGAAGCCCCTAACGCCAATCCTCCATCTTGAAATTTTAACCATCGTAGAAGTTCCCTTGAGTGAATGCTTTTAATGACTATTAAGTATCATAAGTGATACCCAACTTCATAATTGATTAATCCTTAATATGTTTTTGATGGGCTTAGAAACGTTGAAAACAATGATGAATAAATGTTTGATATGGTTATTGATGCGGCTGGGGGTATTTACCCAGTTTAGGCCAACTAGAGGTTGGATCCACTATTTTTTTTAAAAACGAAATGGATACCCTCATTGTTTGTTAACGCATGTGTAATTGTTATTTCCCTCCAAATGGAGAACAATGTGCGTTCTAAGCAGTTCATTATAGGTTAAATTAGTGAATAGTTTTGTAAATTCATTGCATTAGGAACTGCTAATGAATTCCGTACCTCCTTTAAAGTCACTATTCAATTGTGGTAGACAGGTATGCAGTGGAATGTCTCGGCCAAGAATCCTTATCAATGATGTCAAATAGAGAAATGGATCTATCAAAAGAGGTACATGAAATATAAATATCGCATGGCAATGGTATGTGACTTTTTTTCATTCACTGTTTTGTCTCTCGGGGCCGTTTTGTCGCTAGTGATAATTAACAACAGAAAATTTCTTAATCGTTTCACTGTTAGAGCCCTGTTGTTTTACTTATTGTGATAATTGCTTAAAGAAATCTCTCAAGTATAAGCATGCATAATCTCTACATACCATACATACATACATACTACATCATACTACATACATACATACATACATCATACATACATACATACATACATACATACATACATACATACATACATCATATCATACATAATTCATAACTACATACACTCAAAAGTTATCAGTATGCTTATTAATTGGTGGCTCAAAATGAAGTAATAGTAAATATCAATTTTCATCTAAATCTTAGCGCTTAACAAGAAAATGTGGAACCATTACAAGAAACTTAAAACGTGATCATCGGTTCCATTGAGTAATTTGGATTTACTTGTAAAGCGAAGGTGAATAGTTAAATCTGATATACACACTTTTAAATATATTCTTTGGAATGTACCGCCGTCATTTTGTGATTGCCAATGATTTCTTTTTTAACAATTAGTCGCAAGAATTTCTACTATACCTACGTTACAATCCAGACAACCGTCTACGGCTGTTTTCTCGTGTTTGCAACGTGCATTTAATTGTTCTTTTTTGTCTTTGTTCATCATCAACTGACTACGAACTCTGGCGTTATCTATCAGGCCATTCATAAGAAGTTTGTCCCTTTAGTTGTTTCTCCTCCTCGTAGGAACTCAGTCTTATGGCGACATTCAGGGCAGGTGATATCCAACCTTCTGGTTGAGGCGTTCGCTCAAGACATGGTTCGCAGAACGAGTGAAGACATTTCAGGACTTTCGGACGAGTAAATTTTTCGAAACAAATGGCGCATTGATACAAAAATTATAGTCAATTTCAGCAACTTTTTTGAGGCCATCGTCGTTAAAGTCAATTTTGACTTCTCCGACGATTCTACCATCTTTGTCACAAGAGTATTATTGTTATTTTCACCGAAATTTCGTGTGCTACTTCAAGGGTGCTGGTCGGTGACAAGTCTGCAAGCTGACTAGTCAAGTTAGCAATGATCCGTTTCCAGTTTACGCTGTTGAACAAGAAAAGGCAATCTATCAGCCGTGACGCGTTTGTATTAAAAATTTTATGGCCTCTATATATTATTACTTTTCTTTTGAAATTGGGCCGTTCCACAAGGTAAAATAAGACCAACGACATAAATTTATACGGACATATATTTCAAGGTGTTAATGTACTTAGACATTTTTGCCAGAGTTTGAATTTTTTGTCCAAAAGTATATTATAGTACTTTATTAATATCTGTGTAACCTATATATTTGTGTAAATTAATCTAGACAAATGTGTAAATCGTCGGTATTGCTTTCTTGGCAAAAATATTTTTGTTAGAAAAGGTTATGCAGTAACACCACACATACTTTTGCCTTGAAAGTTCTGTTTGAATGAATAACTTTGCCAACAGAGCTGAGATAGAAGCAAGTTGCCCTGTTGTATACTTTGGCCCCATTTTAATAAGTGCGTGACTATCTGTTTTTGAAGTCTCACCACTATATACTTCTATGGTGTCCCAAAAGAAGCAGTACGTGGTACTCGACAAATAAACTCCAACTAGACAGTATGGGTCAGGTTGTGCGCTTTCCGTCCAAGAAAGATTCAATACTTGACAAAAATATTGGACCGATGTATCTTTATATTTACGAAGCCATTATGGTATGACTCCGAAAGTCATATTCCCCACTTCCAAATCATATTGGAAAGTAGTTGCCCTATGAGGACTCAGATAAGTGTGCTTTTGGTCAGTGGATTATCATGAGAATGGGACGGAGATATATGCAGTAATATGCTGACGAAGTAGCTTAATGTTGAGAAGGCATTCTTGGAAAATTTAATTTCTATGGTGAGCTGTCAATGCGTTTGGGAGTTCAAGAGTGAGGTAGGTAAGGCAACGTGGCAGGTCCCACTCTTGAGGCATCCTTTTCCCAATTTTACGGCATATCCAGTCAAGAGGTTTTATGACTTGAACATGTTGTAGACTGCCTTATCAGTAATAGACTATACGGGCTCCCATGACCCCCCCTGCACTCCCCGGGGATTTTTGGAGACACCATTTTTGTGAAGCTTTATCCATAAGCAATTGAATTCAGGTTGTCTGCAAAAACCCCACCCCCCCCCTGGGTTAAACGGTGAGGGCGCTTTTCAAATGGTGCCAAAATGCAACCACCCTCCTTCGGAGAGAAGTACCAACATGCCTAGCACAACCACAGAATATCACACGCACTTATTTTGGTACCAATGGATAGCTTATGGTCCTCCTCTTTTCCATTGATCCCAATGAGTACCACATGCCTAGCATTACTCACAATGCGTCATAAGTTTCGCATGTTAGCAAAATTGTCAATTTCGCATAGCACACATAGGGAAATTCAATTTTTTTCGCCAAAATGTTTGGAATATCCAATTTTCATGCGGTTTTTGGCTCTACTTTGATGGAAAATGACTATTTTTAAATAAAAATGAGAGCATTTTTAGTGTTATAATAATGTTTTTGATCGCTAAAATTGCAAAATATCAATTTCCACCCTATATTTCCTATATGTATTTTTCATACTTTCCTCACATATGACGTCACTTATGACGTCATAATGGGGATGTTTGCACCTTTTTGATACCATGGAAAAGAAATCAACTCTAAATCTACCTGTGGTATACCAATTTACAGAATCGGAGTTCATATAACGAAAATCACGGGTGGGTGGGGGTCGGATTGTTACCAAAATGACTCGGGTAGAAGAGGGTTAAGTCAAAACGTCAAAAGTCAAATATCGATGCTTCCTAAGCCTCGGAAGATCGACTGATGTGCATATCACTCGTATGATAGATTTTGTTGAGGATGCAAATCGAGAGAACCAAATTTCAAGCCCTGATTTGGTTACCCAGCAAAGGCGCAGAGCCATAAATTCCTCCCCATATGATCATGGTTGGAATTAAATGATGGTGCACTAAATATAAGTGGCCATCAGGAGAGTTTTGATGACACAGAGTTGAAAGTCTGACATAATAGTAGAGAAAGACTAATTGATACAGAAGAAGAACAAGACATGGACTCAAGAAGAGGAGGAGGAAGAAAAAGAAGATCATTCTGAATCAAATGAGCTGCATTTAAGCTCGTTATACCAAGGAAACGGAGAAACAGCATTGCTTAAAGATCGCCACAGATTATTAAAAGTTTGAAATTCTTCTTATCGTATCCAAAACCCAGTGGTTCTCAAATGTGATCTAGCCAGAAGTAGGTACAATGTCTGGCTGCTCACTAAATTCTGCAAGGTCCTTTGTTGTGCATGTTTGCAGCAACATGGAAGACTCAAGAGAGGCTCCAGTGCATGGATTGCTCCAGGGGACTCACTTCTGCCTAGGAACCTTTGGATCGGCCCCGATTTGGATCTCAAACAGCTGAGACACCGCCACTCAGCCCACGAGAAGCCATCAATACCAAGAGAGCCACTGGTGACCAGCAAGGGCTTCTTGCCACAAGCTAACTCCCCCAAACTCCTTGGAGAATGTATTTCAAGGATCGGACTTGCCTAAGAAAATACCCTTCGACTAAGGCGGTCAGCAGCCGGGCTCTGTCCAAACACGGGCGCTCCATATCAGATATTAGCAGCTCTGCTCATGCATGCGACGCTGCTGCATGTATAAGCTGTCCGCTGGAGCTGCCCGAAAGACACCGCGACCCCATGCCGGCAAGAGGGATCCAACGACGGGTCAAGCTTCTTGGCATAGGCCGGCCCCTCCAATACAGGGCAAGCATATACACACATGAGGGTGATTGAACAAGGCAAGCTCCGTCGATCTCAGGGCATGTGGGGTAAACAGGGTAAGGGGGAAAATCCCCTTGTGGGGGTTAGGGGGCTGAGACCCCGGAAGCTCTGAGTTTAATCATTGTTTAGAGTTGCTTCGAGATTTGGAGGGTTATGTCCTTATCTTGAAGCCAGAGAACTATGCTGAACTTGTGGGGGTCCAGGCGGAGCCCCCAGAAGCTCTTGGGTTTTTAGCCTGTTTCAGCGCATCCAGGAGAGCTCTCGGTATCTCACAATCATGAAGCAGATGAATATACTACCCCTGGCGGGTCCAGGTTCGGAGCCGTGGAAGCTCTTGAGTTAAATAGATGTTGGAGTGCCTTCGGAGAGTTCTCAGTTATCTCATTATCTTGGACGCAGATGAAAACTTTACTACATCTGGCGGGTGTCAAGGTTTGACGGGTCTCGGAACTCTCAGGTTTTTAGTATGTGTGGTGCCGTTGGAGAGATCTCAGTTTCTCCTATCTTGAAGCAGATGTACTTACTTTGCGGTAACAATAACATCAAAAATCACAAACAGATTTTTTATTTTCTGAAACATCATTTCAGTGCCCACTGAGGGTGGTGTCCGGGGCATGTGCCCCCTCCCCTTGCCCCTTCTAGCTAAGTCACTGCTTCCGCTGTGGGTCTTATAAGAGTGCAGTCCAAGGGGACCCTAATTAAACATGACTATCACAGTGCTCCAGGAGAGCTCCAGGCCATGGTCACTCAAAGGTGACGCCTGGCACGGCCGCGCAAATGGAAAGCATACACCTGTGCCCCGGATGGATTTTCGCGCTTGAGGTTCTACTCACAATAAGGGGCGAGCCCATATAAAGGCCTTTTGAGTCTCCCTTTGACATCTCCATCCTGTGCGCCAATTCCAAATGTTTGTTTTCCAGACAAAACGACAGGCTCCCGCCACTTCCAGGCCGGTCGCCGGACGGGAACAGATGCCGAAAGGAGAGGCAGGAGCAGCTCCCGGGGCATCCATCCCTGAGCCACAGAGACCACAACCAACCATCTGTGTGTTGTTATTAATTTCTTAACAACAACAACGTATGTGGACCGCGTTGGTTGCGTCGCTCGCGTACAATCCTTACTTTGCTGAAAGCTCTCGCACAGCAGGCTAGTAAGAAGCCTTGTTGCTCCCTAGTTAACCATCGGTCAACACATCAAGACTCAAGAAAACTATGGTATGCGGTTCAAGGTGATCGTGATTAAGAAGGCTGTGTTGTGGTCTAGTGTATAGAAGTCATAGACATCTTTAAATAAAGCGCCCTCTATATATACACATATACACTTGAAAGGCTAACTACTTCATTTTAAGGGTTTGACTTACCTCAAACGAATCCACAGTGACATGACAAAGTATATTAGTGACACCGGCATTTGCCTTTAAATAGGCATTAAATGTATAAATACACGATGTTTGTTTCATTGTTTTGGTGCCATTTTGATAATATGACGCCCTCTAGAGGCAGGTTCAGTTGTAAAGCAGGCCACAAAGTGTTAACTATTCGTGGTGTGTTTTGGTGCGACTAATGTAGTCACATAGTGCATGAATTTGATCAAAAAATTAAGAATATGTCAAAAAAGGGCATTAAGGAATATTGGCCGCCATTTGAAAAAAATGCGCCCTACTCTTAACCCAGGGATGGGGATTGCAGCCAACCTGATTTGAGAGATATAGGTATAAGTTTCCAAAAATAGTGGTCTCCAAAAACACGAGGGGATGCAGGGGGTGTTCGGTTTGGGCTCATGAACCTTAATAGTAACAAGGTCTGTCGGCGGATATCTGAGCATGATACGATAAGTTGTGCCAAAAAACTGTTTGATGTATGATTTCTAGTGTTGAGTAGTATCCAGTTCTCACATCCACAGGCAGCAGTATCATCACAAAGATGACTAACATATCGTACGTAACTTTCATTTAAGTTGGTAAATTTCCAAAGTAGTCTTAAATCAAACACCAGAGAGAAAAGTAAACGTTACTCGAGCAACCAACGTGCGGGTGATACATCACCATTCAGCGGGTGTGATGTTGTGATCTGATTCCTCATGTATTATATTAGAGATGACGGCATGCTGTGAGAAAGTTTTTTTATAGTCTGTTCCAGGCGATGTGTAGGGCTCAACTTAGTCCAACTTCAAAAAGGCAGACCAATAATAGAGCGCAGGCTTCTTCTTCGACTAGATATCGACTCTCGGTGCCCCCTTTCTGCCTCATCGATCCCAATACTTGAAATAAGTCACCTTCCATGAATTCCCCATCAATTGTGAGCCAGAAGGAAAATGACACCACTTCTGATTTGCTAACGTTGATCTTCAGGGCGGACATTTTAGCATCGTAATAATAGCTTTCCAACGGCACCTGGGCCTCAACTGATTGACCTTTCAAGCAGTGCGATATATCCGCAAAATAAAGCTCGTTTACGATTGGTGCAGGGCTGTCTAGAGGGATTTCCTTGGGTGAGAGGCAAATCCAAAATCAGGGCTGGAATTTTGTATGATGAAGTCAAGGACAATGATTAACAGCAAGGGAGTTAAGCGAGAACATATCCTTGTAGATACCGTTGTGAAATGAAAGGTATTGATAAAGTTCATCGACAAATATATTGCACTCCTCGGATTGCCATAGGACACAGAAACTTGCTTTCATATTTCTGATATGGCGGAGTATGGCTAGTGGCGGAGAGTAAGAGTAAGAAAACATCATCTCACGGTCTATGGAGTCGAATGGTTGCGAAAATCGATAAAAGTGATATTTATAGTGGGGATTCTTAGCTTACCTCTACAACCTGGCAGCATGTGGTTCTAGTCGGTGCGCTTTACCCTTCCTAAACCCAGCCCGATTTTGTCTCAAGAGAGGGTCTACTACTGGTACGTCTGATCTGTCGAAAGAGTATATTGTAAACTTGGCCGTCGACATCAGCGTTATATAGTTGTTCTATCTTTGAGGGGAACTTTCTTGGTAGAGGTTAGAGGGATCCTGATATTTGTTTTCCACTGGGGAGGAAAAACTGTCTGGGTAGAATGAGACTTGGTACAGGGTGTCATAAACGAGTTCGAATGCTCCTTCCTTCAATTTAGTACTTCAGCGCGGTGATAACATTATCAATTTTGGCAAGCTTCCCAACTATAGTTTCTATGCATTGACACACTTCAATCCAGTGTAAAAAGGGAGAGGTTGTCAATAGGTTAGGTCTAAGATTGATGCAGGACATGATGTTGGCCCAACTACATCGGGAACCACACTCTGGATCTACTAATAAGGCAATTTTCTGAGCCCCAACATTTCAAACTCGTCACTTGCCGTCTGACCCCTACGGACTGTCAAGTGCTTCATCAAAATCAAACCGACCTGAACCAAGCATTAAAACCATTGAGGATTCGGAAAATTCGCAACATTCCAAAAGAGACATCTTCCGCTCATGAATACGATCTGCACTATTCGTTTGCATTCAAATGCGACTGTGATTCTCTAGTTAATGACTATAATAACATCTTATCTAGAACATTGATGAACATGCTTCCACTCGTCATCGATCTGTAGTTCTGCGTCCTCATGCACTTGGTATTCTGATGCTCTTCGTGCTGAGAAGAAGGAAGGCGTCGGCTGGAGCCAAGTTTCACAACTGGCTCACAGTATGGCAAAGAGGCTTCAAAGATCAGTGTTTTCTAATACAACTTCTATTCTTTTCTAAACCAAGACGGAATATCTAACAACCAGATTACTACAATGTGATCAGCGGGACCTTTTCCGTTAGTCGTTAATTTAACAACTCCCAGGTGGAACAACCTACCTACCCGTGAATGTCCAAAAGATCTTGTTGAACAAGTTTTTGCAGAATATTTTTACAAGAAGATCAAGACGCTTGCGTAACAGCCTCATGTATACACTGTACTGCCTCTATGCCCGTTGAATTAACGGAGTCATGCCAAAGGCACCTTCAGCTACTTTTCTACAATGTCTGAAGAGGAGGTCTTGAAATCCATCAAATCAGCATCGATCAAGTCCCGCACCTTAGACCCTTACCGGCTGTCTTTGAAAACTATTCAAGATGACCTTTTACCAACCCATCATAAACAAAGGATTACCAACTTTCCTTGTCTTCGGGCGTATTTTCCCAAGCTTTCAAGCATGCATCTGTCATTCCACTGGTGCTGAAGAACTTTGGGGCTTGGACCCACACCTCTCAAATTATTCGCCCTATATCCATCTGCCAGTTCTTGGAAGGTCGTGAAAGAGTAGCAGTGAATCAGTTGCAGACTTATCTCATCGGTAATGATCTCCATGTTCCAATGAAGTCAGCATACTGGGGCAATATCAACAGTACTGAGAACCCCCGGGCTCTGTTACGGGTGCTGAATGACATCTTGATTGCTCTTGACAAACAAAAAGAAAGATTCAGTGGGTAGTGTTACTGTAACCCAGCGCCGCTTCCGATCGACACACGCTCCTACCCCCGTCATAACTAAATGGTATGGGATACCTGGAAAAGCATTAAGGTTTGTTCTCGTTATACCTAGATGGCCGAATCCAATCTATATCAGTCAGAGGTACTTCGTCCGATCCTGTGGCGGTAGACGTGGAGTCTTTCACAGCGCTATGTACTGGACCTATTGACTTCATCTTGTTCAGAGCCCCACTTATGCTACAGGATATCACATCCACTGCCACGGTATTCAATCTGGTGTTTACGCTGATGACACCCATCTCTACCTGACTTTCCACCACCCTCGGGATACGTGAAACGCAGCCATACAAAAGAGTTGAAAGACTGAACATGCATTGCGACATCATATCCTGGTTGGTAAATCCAACAATCCTGATATTAAATGACAGAAGACAGAGATGTTGTACTTTCGCCTCATTTTAAACAATCGACTACAACTCGACAGCCAACTAATTATTATCATTGGCAATCCTTTTATACTCCTTCAGCTGAAGCACGTAACCTTGGTGCCATCTTAGAGTCATCACTAAGAATGATCAATCATGTTTACATCTTATATGCAAAGCTGCTTTGGCTCTCAATAGGAAATTGGGGCATTTCGACAGTACCACCCTTTATGAAAATCAGCTTTGGTCCGCTTTGTTACATCTAGGCTGTATTCCTGCAATTCCTTGCTTTAATCGCCTTCCAGAAAGAGAATTGACCCAGTTTCAACGAGTTTACAAGGCATCTGCCCCCGTCTTGGCCTTAAAATCCGTCGACGAGAACCTATCACACACCACAAACTCTCTCTAACAACTACCTTGGCCCCAATTAAACCGAGGGCAGTTTAAGATTTCTGCTTCTCACCTATAAGGCCATCCATGGAATGTCACCTGCCTATATCTCTGAGCTCATCCAGCTTTATTCACCACCGAGAACTTGAGATTATCTTCTTGCTCCCCCTAAGTAAATCAGCCAACTCATCACAAAGTTCATTGTGATAGATCTTATTGCTTACGCAAGGCGTTCACATTTGTGAATAACTCCCTACATAAAATCCGCTTAGCTCAGTCAGCAACACTATTTCAAGCCACGTCTGAAGACATTCCTATTCACACAATCATTTTGGCTCCTGATAACGTATTCCCGTTTCTGATGCAGTTCAATCACTAATTATAATATTGTGATTTTTTCTTTCTTTTCTCTTTCTAATTCTATTCTCTCTCTCTCTTAATCCGGGCTAGGTAGGGTAGAGGCATCTGAATCAAGAAATTATCACACAAGGATTAACCGATGCGCTGTGGGTAACATTTACCCACAGATCCTCACAGCTGACGAATTCAGGTGTATCCCCATATGTTTCTTGGTATGGGAGGCAACTGGGTTTGTCTTTCGCTCTATCTTGTGTCTATTTTGGTCTTAAAGTTCTTTTGAAATTGTTGTATAATTGATGTATCTCCTGTTGTTTTAAAATTAGAAATTTTGATCTATTGTTTTGCTTTGTCCGTATTGATAATGATATAATTACTTACTGCCTTTCATGTGAAGCGGCCCTATAGGCCCTCCGCATTAGGGGGGGCTCTATATTCAAGATTATAGATTATTAATATTATATCACTATATCCTACCTAGGGCGAAATTTTTTTTTCGCCTTAACGTTATCCTTTGGTTTTGCGCTTTAATATACCGTCAAAAGATATGAATATTAATTTATGCACAGAAGGATAATCTCATTGCCTAACAACACATGAGTATTAATTAATTGCATAATAAAAGGCTCATTATAGCCTCACTGAATTATTAAATTTTCCGCCCTATGGTTAATCTAGGAAAATATAATATTAGATTATTATTATTATTATTACTAGTGTAAAGGAGAAGTGTCAATAGGAAGGTCATATATGCCTGACATGGTGACATATATGAGCTGGCAGATCTGCATATGAGAACAGGGTTCGCCAGTGTCTTCCACAGGTGGAACAAACGACATTTTTTCCACTTGATTGAAATAGTTCTTTCAGTTTTCTTTCCACTGAAATGGAAGAAAACGAAAAAGTCATTTTAAAAATTTTCTTTTTTTTAATGCCCCAATGACTTATATTTTTGGGTTTTATTTATAGAGTGAAATAGAGTTAAACCATTTAAATAAACCATTCATGGAATCCTAACCTACCACATCAATTGCATAACAACAAATAGAAACTGGAAGAAACTGTTAGAGACACTTTTCATTTCACACAACCCAGAGATGCCAAGTAATTCATGTATTATTTGTTGCCAGGGACTCCTTGTAAAGACTCAAACAGTCTTCAATTTCTTTAAGCAATTTTCTAGTCCCCTGAAAAATAACCCTGTTCAGAGGGCACGTTGGTCCAGTGTGGATACGACGAACCGACTCATGATCCAAAGGTTGTGGGTTCGAGCCCCGCTGCGGCCAATGGTTTTGGCAATTGGGCAATGCATCTTTATCTCGCTTTTCCTTCCTCCGCGTCGACCCAATCGATAGTCGGGTACATGTTAGGGACATATTACCAATCTAACTGCCGATAGGATTGTGCGCTTTGACCCATCTGCCAGCCAAGGTGAAGCGAAATGATGGTGACGATTTCCTGACGCAGCGTAATAATAATAGGCAAAAGCGCCGTGATCTTTTAGGAATGGCGCTTTATAAAGCCAATCCATTAGTATTATCTTCCCGATTAGATCAATACAAAGTTAATCTGTATTATACACAACATGTTTAAAAAAATACTGTTTGAATTGTGTTTCAAATTAACAGTTGCCCATACAATTTTAAAAGCTTTCATTGTTTTGCATCTGTGCTAATTCATAGTTTAAAATGTGCAAATGGACAAATTTGGACATAGGTCACAGTTATCTGTATAATTTACTATATACTTACAAGGGATACTAACATGCTTTTCTTTATTTGGTCCAGTTTCTTCCATTTTCTTCCAGAAGAAACTGGAATAATCCCCTTTTCCAGATTCTTCCATTCTTCCGGGAAGAAGGAAGTTTCCGAACCCTGATTGAGGAGGTAACAAAAGTAACATTTCCATTCACTCAACAGTACAGGGGTGCTGTTCACTTGTGTCACATCTCTCCTCTTGACTTTGGTCTCCTTGTTTTTTCTTCTCAGCCAGATTGTTGACACTTCCAGACCTTGTTGGTGTCATTTCTTGCAGTACCTTCACACGTGTTTACCATCTGTGGCTCCAGATGTCTTATCTGATCTTCATGGTAGGATTTTAACAAGTCATCTGCTAGTTTTCGCTAGCCAAGAAGCTGGTCTCCTGGAGAGTTGGATTTTGGCCCTAGCTGCGCCAGGACGTCTATATTTTCAGTATGAGCGCTGACCCAGAAAGGCAAAGAAGATGCGTGGTTTCTTCTTACCCAGAGTTAGATTTGCTGCATGATCTACTGTCGCTTCAAATATGTTGTATTTGCAATGAATATCACCAAGGGGCTCTTCTTACATTATAGTGACATAAGTGTTTCATACTTGTTGCTCAGAGAAACGCCAAAAAGCCTCTCTATAGTCTGACCATGTTGTAGCTGGCTGCAGTCATATCTGGGCATCTTGTATTTTTTCCTCCAGAGGCGCTGAGTTTAAACTTTGTAGTGATTATCGATGGGTCTGAATCTAGTTCAACAGTGTTGTATGCCTTGCAATTTTTTTACAGTTTTGTAATCTCCCCGCACGAGAATGTGATCAAGTTGAGCGCGGGTGCCATTTGGATGTTCTCAGGTCCATTGTCTGCCTTTTCGATGTGAGAATTTAAACAGTTTTAATCTTAGATTACACTGTTCATATAAGTCAGCTAGCAACATAATATTTTTATTGGCGTTCTCGTAGAAGGTCGCATGTCCAAATAACCCAAAGTTTGTCAAGTGCATGTCATGTCCAACACGGACATCGAAATCACCTACCAGAAGCACTACGTTGTGAACAGACGGCAGAGAGTTCGCTATCAATCGGCCCTGTCTGAGTGGGAAAATCTGCTTCTGGTTCTGGTATCTGTACCCAACACCCCTGAAAGGGGCAAAATGAGTAGAGATGGTGCTCTTTCAATATTGATTTCTTTAGTTCTTGGCCGTAGTTCCAGTCTACATATGTCCTTGCTATAAATGAGTACTTAAGACAGTTTTTATTTGTTGTGAATAATCCCCCATGACAAAGCGGGCACTTCTGTTTTGTCCCGCTTCCAACTTTTGTATGAGTTCTTTATTGTGTGGGTCCCATATGGAATTACAATATTCCATAATAGGGGCGTACTAGCGTTTGATTTGTACACATCTATTGCATGAATACAGATTTCGCCGGACAAACCCCAGAGTTCTATTTGCTTTTGATATTACGTTGGTGAATATTATCATGATGGTGATGTGAATTCCAAGTCAGGTTTGATGTAATTGTGATGCCTAGATACGGGTATTCATTTGTATTAGCCAATACAGTATTATTTAATGGAGATCTTGATATGAGTTATTCTTGGAACAAAACATTTCTGTGCGTTGAACATCATCTGCAATCTACATTGCCAAGCTGTCAACTTATCTAGGTCATTTTGTAATATGTCAGCATCCTCAGGACCGACTATGACTCTCTATAATGGTATTGTCGGCAGCGAATAATTTGAGCTTGATTTAATATTGCTCGGCAGATCATTTATAAAGACGATAAAGTTTGTAGGTCCTGTGACTGTGCCCTGTGGGACGCTAGAGTCAACGTCCACCCACTGAGAACATTTACCGTCAATAACAACGTGTTCTTCTTTGCGCTTTGTCAGAAATGCTTCGGTCCATTTTAACGCTTTGCCACGTATACCATAACGATTTAACTTCAGTAAAAGCCTTTGATGGGGAACCTTATCAAAGGCTTTCGCAAATCCATTATGATCACGTCGACCTGTTTTCTTTGGTCGACATGAGACGCAATCTCATGGATGGTATTTATTAGTTGCGTCTCGCATGAATGGATTTTGAGAAAGCCATGTTAATTTTCACATATGATGTTGTACTTATCCAGATGTTTCATTACTTGCGACTTTAAAATGTGTTCGAACACTTTGCTACAGACAGATATGTAAGATTTACTGAACGATAGTTTGCTGGGTTTGTCCTGTCGCCCTTTTTATAAATGGGGGGTGATATTTGAAAGCAACCAATCTGTTGGCACTACGCCAGTGTCAAATGAATGTTGAAATACTAGTAATATTTTGAGTGCCTGGCCTGCGTCATTTGCTGTAATTTTTAGATATTTGGGTGACACTCCATCTGGGCCCTAGGCTTTGTTTGGATTCATCTCTGATAACAGTTTTGTCTTCCTCAGAGACAATTTCAGGCATAGATGGAACATCGCTCTCAGGCTCATGGGGATATTTTCCAAATTTTCAATAGTAAACTGAAAAAGTCTCACGTGCAGTGTTCCCCAAGGGACTAAGCTTGGTCCTATCATTTTCTTGGGTATGGCTGATAATGCAGCAGCTGTTGATTCTTCTGCCCATAGAAATATGTCGATGATCTTACCCTTGGGTTGATCCGTTCGGTTAATAGCAATTCATCTATGCAAAATGATGTTAATAATCTGTATACTTGGTCTGTGAACAATCATCACAATTTAAATCCTAAAAAACGCAAAACTAAGCAGATTTGTTTTAAGCGAAACCCACCTCAAGCACCTTCAATTTCAATCGGTGATAATGTTCTCGAAATTGTTTCTGAAACCCAAGGCGGTTGCACATCCTTGCCATCTAAAAAAGTTTGGTGTTCCTAAGCATGGTTTGATCACTGTATGTTCGTCCATTGTTGGAATATGGTACCCCATTTGTAAACAGTCTTCATCTATTGAAGTCATTCCCTAAAACGGACTTGCAAAATTATTTAGGCCCCGATTACACAGATTATGACATGACAGTGCTCTTACCAAGTGTTGTCTTCCATCAACTGGTAATAGGCGTGATGAATTGTGCCAAAAAAAAATTGCTGAATCATGTGTTACTCGGGCCTCATATCGTTTTAACTCGTGGTTCCACGAGAGTTCAAGTTGCCAAAATATGACATTAAGAAATAAACGTCGGTTAATTTGATGAACAAAAATACAGAGTCGACAGATACGGCAATAGTGCAATGCCAGACCTTACTATACACTGTTAAAAATAAACCTGTAAAAAACAGCCCTTTGACTGGCAGCTGGGACTCACAACGTGCAGAATGTAAAATAACTGGAACCGTAAAAATACGAAACCATTGCAGGGAACGTAAAATAACGGCGTGAAATCTCAGCTTCAATGTTATTGTTGGTTTTTGACTTGTTTAAACAATAATGAATTACAATCTTCTGATCAAATGTTTACGGTATAGCTATGACATCATACAAACGTGTATTTACGTCACCACATGGTTATAAAAAGTTATATTTCAGGCAAAAATTTTGAGAAAAAAGGCAATGCACGAAGGGAAAAACGTAAAGAAGGAAAAAAAAAAACAACAGTATTTTGTTTTATATGGTAATGTATTATTCTAATGTCATGACACCAATTAGTTACTCATCATATGAGTAAACTTAATACATGTACCTACATAGATTCGAACCGGCAGGACTTTAGCAGATATCAGATGCTAAAATTAAATATTGTGGTACTTATTTTTTTTTCAAAGTAAACTAAATAATTATAATACAAAAAAGCGGAATGGGTCTGCAAGAGTTAATTTAGAAACTTCTTTTTAAATAATAAAAAAATATTTTGGGCATTTTTTTAATGACGTTACTATTACGACGTTATTTAAATTTAATTTACGGAACGTTAAATTTAAATTTACGGACTTATTTACGACGTTTTGAATCTTTGTAAAGCAAGGCATTTTACTTGTGTTAATGTTTGTGATTCTGTGCAATTAAAGTGCATGTTCCGATCGCTTTGGACTCCCACTGATTTACCGCCGAAGTATTAGGCCTACGATTTTGATAATCAATGGAAAGGCCGTATTTCTCATTGTCCGTCCCCTGACATTTTGGCCCTCAATCCAATTTCATTCCAAGATATAAAAAAACATAATATAGCACAAGTATTGAATATGGCTTTGGCATAGGGGCCTATGCATTATTGCTTCTACTATCAAAAACGCAAGTTGTTTCCTCCCACGGTACTTGATTGGTCGTATGTGCAAGTGCCAAACTCTCATATCAAGTTGAGAAAACGATAGACATAAATCGGCAACAAGGCACCTTTAACGATAGGTTATTTTATATGTACTATTTACCATTTGACTGTGTTCACACCGACGCCCAATGGAGAAACTTGCCAACTGGAGCTATCTTCTGGTCAGAAAGAAGTGGATTCACAGCATTAATAACCCAAGAGCCTACAACACTTGTGAAGCTGTTAAGTCTGATCACAGAATTATCTCGTTCAGAGCCAGATAAGTTATCGTCAGAGTAAACACTCTCCCAGAGATCCCATGAAAACATAGACTGGAGAAGGTAGGGGGGGATACAAGCTTTGTTCGCAGTATAGCTGTAGCGGTAGCAGTAACAGGTTCAACACTCTTGTTGATGAGCTTGAAGACAAGAACTCCAGCGCAGTAATATAATGTCATCACTTCAGCCACAAAGAAATGCATTGGAATGCTACCTAGAAGAAAGAGAAGACTACTCTGCATTTGCCTCAAACGACAAAGTCAGCAAATGGCCAGAGAAAAACTGAAGTCGTGCCAGCAAGAAGCAACCGTACTAAATCCACCAGAGCTCCAAGCAGAACCTTGATGCTGCTAAGGCCTGCACTTGATGTTTACATGTGGTGCTTGAGGAGCATGTTAAGTCCAAGGCTGAAGCACTTGCCGCCCTACACTTGAAAACAAGCATGCTGCTGCCTGGTAGGCCTTGAGGGAGCTGACCGATAAGCAGGCTACCCCACCTATGAGAATCAAGGTGAAACAACTGAAGGACGCCTGACACATGGTTTTCAGCACTTTAGTTCTCTACTTGGTAAACCAGTTCAGAATAAACACTAACCTTGATGAACCTTCAGTCAATCACAAGATAGCATACACCCTTCCCATCCAGACGGACCTTCACTATGGAGGCGCTTCAGATCTTGGCCTGAAGAACTGAAGACACCAAGCAACCTGGTCCCGACAACATTCCTGGCTAGTAGTCTTGAAGAATCCACTAGTCCATGAGCAACCGTTAGAATTTTGTAATAACACCTACATGGGAAACAAACCATCTGCCTTTTCAACAGGCATTCATCATTCTTCTACCAAAGAAAGGCGACCTCCAACAACCCGCAAAACCACAGAGGATTACATTACACTGTCACCACTGGCCTCTAAGATCTACCACTCAATGCTGCAACGAATCACCTCCTCACATAGTATCCCATCTCAGACGGAACCAGTAACGGTTTTTCACAAAGCAGATCACACTACCTCTCAATAGCTTGCCCTCAGAAGGATTCATAGAAGAGTTGAGAATATCCCAGAGAAAGCTTCATGTGTTGTAGATTTTTTCCAAGGCTTTTGACAGTGTTCACAGGATGTAATGCTGCATATTCTAGCCAACTACGGTGTCCCAGATTAGACTGTCAAGGCAATTGCCAATCAGGTAATGATACCCATAAGCTTTGGGGGGGGTGGCCGACCAAGTGGATGTCCCACAAAAGGATATTCCTAACAACTACTAACTACTGGAATGCCTCAAGAATACTCTTGCTCCCTATCTCTTTCGTATCGTTGTTGATTACATCCTCAGACAGAGTCTTGAAATCATGCACGACAAAGGACCACCATCAACCAAGCGAATCCAGACGTCACATGGGTCTCATCTCCACAGACCTTGACTACGCAGATGATTAGCTCTAACAGCTGATCTGATTTGTGGCGCACAAGATCTACTAACATCACTTTGATAATGCTGCGCAGAGCAAAGTCGGCCTACATCTAAATCCAGAAGACTGAATATTGACTGTCAATGAGGAAGTCGATCATCAACCTATCTGCAACACAGAGGTAGCCAACTCAAGAGGTCAAGGACTTCAAGTATGTTGCCGACAGCAAGAAAGACTTCTGTCCCGCGCAAAGGACAAGCTTGGAATGCCTGCTAACTAAACACCACTTATGGCAATCTGGTATCTATCTCCAATTCAACCAGCTGAAATTCCTTAGAGCCTGTGTAGAGAGTTCCTGTTTTATGGGTCTGAGACCTGGACCATGAAGAAAGAGCTACAGATAGACTGGATGGCACCGACCACCTAAGCTTCTATGGCGAGTACAAAACATATCCTGTCGTGAGGCACTAAGACCAAAGCATCAGATAGATGGAGATATCCCCCCCTTCCAATTTCATCTTCTGTTGCCGCAACGCTGTCCGATTGCCGTGCACTGTCATCGTGCGATGGACCAAGTAGTCTCAGACGTCACATGTTGGCAGTTACCATGGCCAAAACATGGGTCGTCGCCCCTTTAACTACAATGATGTTATTGCTCGAGACATCCAGCAGATCCATCTGACCCCCAACCTAATGACAAACAGGACATTTGGCGCTAGCAACATGGTGAAGGCAGCATCTCGGGTGCGGCCGTTAGATAGATACCATTTGAATTACATTTTCATTTAAAAGCAATATAGCCATTTTTTGAAGAGCGGGCCTCGCATTTTCAAAAATATGTGAGATTTTTTTTATTTTTTTTATTTTTTAGCTTTTAATATAGTTAAACTATACCTGTGAATGGTTTAAACAATATTAGCACATTTTGAAGAGCGCCCCATTTTCAAAAGTTGATATTTCTGCACAGTACGATTGGGAACTGTAGGAAACTATACCTGCGAACAAGATTGCTAAGAAATGCGTATTATCATAAAATAAGGCGATTTGTAATTCAATTGGGATCCCGGCATATTGGACTTAAAACGTCAGAGCTGGAAATGTTACGTTTATGTTCTCGTCCATGATGAAATAAGTGTCACGCGCGAGCGATAACCTCTAACTTGACTTGCCTGAACCAATAACATAACTATCGGATGAGCGTAGACCGTACATGGCGCTATTTTCCCGGCTATTTCACATTGGTAAGACCGTTCCTCAGCATCCGTTTTGAATTATTATCGGGGATCCCGATAATAATTATTCTAATTACAAAATTCGCTTTCGTTTGTATCATACACCGACATTTTCGAGCTTAAACCTATTCACATGTATAGTGTCCCCTATGCCAGTTACCAATGCAACGTGTAAAATGATCCTAATTTGTTTTTTTTAAAATTGGGGGGCGCCTTCAAAAAAGGCTAATATTGCTTTAAGCGTGAAAATGTCTGTGTGTCCGACGAAGGAGATTTTGTCGTTTAAAATAATATCGGAGAATCTCCGATAATATTCAACGGCCGCTGAAGAAACGGCCTTCCAATATGAAAAGCCGGGAATGGCGACCTAGTACGTAATCTAACGCTCTATTGCAGTAGTTGTTTTATTGGTTCAGGGAAAGTCAACTTAGATTTCATTTTCTTGAAGTGGCACATTTCATCATGGACGGACATAGGAGAGCTTAGCAGTTTCCATAATCTGGCATCCAATTCTAAGGACAAAATTGCTTATTTTATTTATGATAATACTACATTTTTGAGCATTCTCGTTCGCAGGTATCGTTTACTAAACAATTACCAACATAATTGTGGCAAAAATATCAAATTTTGAAAATGGGGTAACGGCTCTTAAAAATGTGCTGTTATGTTAATGTATGTACCAGCCGCCTGCGTGACTCCAAGCTGAGACTAGATAAATTGGTTGTCGTTTGTTAAGTTCGACTTACCAACAAACCCTAATCCCTCACGAGTTTGTTCATCGCAATGCAAAACTGCGAAACTTTAACCATTTTTTACACAAATTCTAGTGGGTCCACGAAAGATTAAATGTCACCATTTGATATAGAAATATGTTCTATAGAGTATGACAGTTTGTTTAAGTGGACACAACCACCTTTAGGTTTTAATGGCATTTAGATTTTGCTTGCACATTTTAGTCATGCTTTCAATGTGTAGCGAATCTTTCGCTGCGATTTCAGCAGACGCCCTGTTGCCAAGATTGAACGTTGTTACCCGATTGTAAACGTGCACACTGACATGGCTATCGTTCAGGTAGTATTGTGTTGTAACAGCATTACCAGGGAATAATTACGCGACGTGGGGTATCACATATGAAATGGATATGGTGTAAGGCTGGCGCTTCAAACTCAGGGGCATTCTGTGCTTCAGAGTACTAAAACAAATAGGGGTACTGTATTTGGGTGAGAGACAGCCAAATTGATTCAAATAGTTTTTGGGTGACAAATTTGCATGCACAATTTTTTTCCAAAAAATGTGTCTTTTTATAAATTTTTTTGCAAAAATTTACCAAAATATGGGTCATTATGTGAAAATGTTCAAAATGTTTCCCCAAAATCGTGGGCTTTAGGTACAGTGAGTAAAACTTAAAAAAATGTGGTCTTGGGTGACATTTTCAATAATAATGGGGTCACATAGAAACGCGTCACTCCAAGATGGGTAGTGCCTCCCGTATATTAGTTTTACCAGCAATTGGGTGCATCTGAATGTCCCTCATGTTACTCAATTTCTTGTCACTAGTCTTAAAGAAACTTGTAAAATAATAACCTCCACCAATTAAAATTTATTCGGTATCGGCAATGGGAGCCTCCATTATCTTCAGATGGCGGCAACAAGACTATCATTTTCGGGGGAAAATCGAGGGGCGGAGTACATTTTGGCCGGGTAAACTACCAATTTTGGCCAACCCAAATCGCTCATATTTGCCCAAATTTGGAGATGCATATTTTTGGTCACAATCCTCATTTTTTTCGCCGGGTGGGGGGGGGGCTGGGGCGCAGAAAAAAATAGGGGGCGCAAATACCCCCCCCCCCCCCCCCAAGTACCATCAAAGTCGTCCTCATTAGCAGTCATACACAATAGCCAACATGACACATATCACTATGAGCTTGTAAATCTCAATTCGCATGGGCGCCGTTCAATAACTTCCAATCCCCAGTATATTGCCAATACAACCCCTATTTTGTATTATGATTTATTATACCCAGAACATTCATGGTAAATTAAGCTGTTGTTAACTTGTGAACATCCACGGCTACTGACTCAGCCCTTGGTAGATTAGCATGCCCTGCCTCATAGTGTATAATAAACATCTATAATTAGTTGAATGACGGTGTATTGTTTTATAGTTCAGAGCCTTATAACGCAGTTACATAATATGTCAATAGTTGTTAATTGTGCGGGGGTGTTTCTTACACGTGCACTATCCGGCAACGCTTTTTCGCTTTCAATTCTTCAATATTGGAAAGCCAGCTTCAGATGGCACTTTCTTTTCAATAGGAGATAACTCTTTTAAACTGGCCAACTCACATTCATTGTTATGCGTCCCCGACATACAGTGCAAATTAACCATCGTACGCAAATGTCACGTGGTTTGTGCATGTGACTAAGTCTAGACATAATGAGTCCAACGCCGGCCCCCCCCCCTAAAGTGTATGTGCGTTAGTTCATGAGTTCATGTGTGTTGAGATGGTGATGAGTATGTGAGTGAGTGAGGATTTGTTTTGAAGCATATGCATGCTTATGTGAGTTTGAATGGGAGAGTGTGATGTCTCAATGTGTGAGCTAACTAGTGTGAGTGAGTGCCGCGAGTGAGTGAGTGAGAGTGAGTGAGGTAACAGAGAGGAGAGCGAGAGAGAGAGAGAGAGAGGAGAGAGTAGAGTAGAGAGAGCAGACTTGTAGTATGAGTACTTTTTCTGATAACATTGAGTATAGTACGAGGACTTGACCCCGAGTAATGAGTACAGTATAGTATTTGGTCCTGAGTATGAGTACGAGTATGAGTACAGCAAACTTTTAAAACGCTCGAGTACGAAGTATGGTACGAGTACTTGTGCCTGATGTACGATATGAAGTACGATACTACTTGTGCTGCAGTACGAGTATGAGTACCTATGCCTGAGTATGAGTATGATACTTTGCAAATTACAGCCTTCATAATATTGTTGATGATAATGATGACAATGATGAAATGACGATGGTAATACAAGGATGACGATGTACTCCCGCCACCAAGACTGTAAGATGATGTATCTTGACCTGTGTATGCTCGAATTTGTTGTTGCTTTTCTTTAGACAAAAACAGTTCAGTTGTTCACATGGAATATGACTGGTTTGGGCAGTTGGCCCATCAAGGATCATGGATGAATTAACTGTCAAGGCAGGCAGTCTCTTACTACTAAAGCATGCATACTGTGTAATACATGTAAGTACCCAAACTCGGGTATAAAAGGTGTACCTGTACCCGACCTCTACCCATGGTCTCGTACATCACTCATATCCAATACCATATGTGGCACATCGGACCCATAACCCATAGTTCGCATACCCATACTGATTCGTAGTCCATCATGGCATGGGCTTGTATCCATCCTGTATCCATGGTCTCATACCCTATCCTGCAACATTATCTGCAGTGGGCATCATTAAACCCATTATAATATCCCACCCCCCTTTGAAATGCAAATGCTTTGAGTCTCTTGAACGTCAAAACAAATTTGAATATGAGGTCATATGCAACCATGCTATGATATAGGGACCATGAATGTAATTTGATATATATATATAGTGGGGGACTGTATTGAACAGATCCTTATTAGGTGCAAATCTCGGATAAATTGTGATTTTTGGTACACAATTACTTTATACACTGATAATCAACAATTGATGTAAGCACTTGCCCCCCCCCTTTCATGTCCCCCAGCTTGGATTTTTAAGGTTACACAGGGGGAAAATTTAAAATGTTCCGATTGTGTTGAAAAACACACATGATGTCTGTCTTTTTACAAGGGTTCCAAAAAGTATAAAAAAGGTTTATCCTACCTGTGCGGTTATAGTTTTAGGAATTATGGGTTACAACTGCAAAAAAAGTCCAGATTTGTTTTGTACATGGTTAAAAATTAAAAGTTGCTCCCATTTTTGTAAAATGGTGGTTTCAAATTGTTGGTTTAGCTAATAGAATGAAATATAGAAATAGTTTTGACTATCTTTAGTGTCTGGTTATTAACCAAATGGCGAATTAAAAGTCGACCAGCTATTGGCAGGCTATGATTCTTTTGACCTTGTGATCTATTTTGTTTGGATAACGTGAAAACTAAGCATCACACGATAAAGGCACTATCCTATTTCAATATTTAAGCTAGGGAACCAATTTGCACCACATATTAACTGAATCAAAGCCACTTTTAACTTTTGACCCATGTACCCACAAAATTGACTTTTTCACCATTTTTACGGTTTTTACCCCATAATTCCGGAACTTAAGCCATAGATGTGTAACTATACCTTTTTTGGAATCCTTGTTGACAGACACAGCATGATGTGCTTTTAACACATTGAGAACATTTTAACTTTTTGACCCCTGTATAACCTTTACCCCAGGCTGGGGCCATAAGGGGGGGGGGGGGTTAGCAATTGCTTCCATCAATTTTATGGATTATCACTGCCTAAAATACTTGTGTGCAAAAATTCCACAATTTTATCCTGAAGTTCCCACTCATTCACTGACAGTCCCCTGCTATATACAAGTTTCTAAGGTTCGCTTTCAGATTTGAAATGTGTGTTCAAATTGTGATGACTTATGCCCATAATTAATTTGCCCAGACTTTTCTTTTCATATTTTGAAACTGTATTCCAAAATAGCCACAATTATTTCAGCACCCATCCTTTTTTAGAGGCTTCATGTCTTTTGTAGGGAATATGCATTGGTAAAACTACATCATGTGTTTTCGAATTTTCTGTTAAAAGCAAGTGCTTTATCAACTTGACCTACTACCCATCTCCACAGTAGTTTTAAGCTACACCTTCCATGGCAAAAGAAGCAAACGGGTGGATAACATGGGGTTTGCTTCATGAAATTGTTCATGGAATTGAGCATGTGGGTAGTATACATGTAAGATAATCACCTTTGAAATTTGCCATTATTGTTGGGATATTTGATGCTATATCAAACAAAAAACAAATTAAATTATTGAGATTTAGCTGAAACATAAAAGTAAAATTTTAACAAAAAAATTTGGGGTTAAAATCACAATTTGGTTAAATATCACTCAACTGTTTTTATGATTTTGATTTTTGTTAATTTCCCTTTTCAAAGCAATATGGCAGCCTCACTTTATTTTTTGTGTGTAGTGGAGTACTTTCCCTGAGTAACGATTAGAGTATGATTACTTGACCCTGAGTACGAGTATTTGGTCCTGAGTACGAGTATTATACAGGCAAACATTTTAACTCCCGAGTACGAGTATGAGTAACGAGTACATCGTATGCCTGATACGAGTATGAGTACGAGTACCCCAAGAATGAGTACGAGTATTAGTACGAGTACACAAAATTGTACTCGTACCTAGTATGAGTACGAGTATTCGTCCTCGTATTACTACAGTCTGAGAGAGGAGAGAGAGAGAGCAGAGGGAGAGAGAGAGTGTGTGTTGTTTATGTGTGTGTGCGTTGAGTGATTGAAGTGAAGTGGTGAGTGAGTGAGTGAGTGAGTGAGTGAGTGAGTGAGTTAGTGAGTGATCCATGAGTGTAATCAGTGATGGGAGGGTGGTTAAATACAAGTGCATTGTAATGGTATTATTTATATTTTTATCCTTACTGTTTATCTCTATATATTTTTAATGTATCTTCATGTAATGTAAAATATCATGCATCCAGCTGTTTTGCACGATTTGATATGCAATAAATGAAATGAAATAAAAAGCTATGGCCTGAACATGAAATGAAATACAAATCTACGTAATTGAGACAAGTTGACACTTTGTACATGATTGACCTTTGAGCATGCCCGTGACTTAATTTAGGAATCCCTGCTTAGACTGGCTTAGATCATCAATTTTTCCACTGGGGGGAGAAGGGGCGGATGCTGATGCTGTGCTGGATGGCTCTACCTTGTTCAAGAAAGGACAAGAAAGGCTAGGAAGGAAGACGACCTGCAAAACAAGAAAGCAACATCTGTTACTTGCGATTGGCGTGAAAAATAATAACAACATAGTACAAGAAATGGCCGTATAGGTAAGTTTTAGCACGATTCGTCATGCATTATATGCATCTGGCCTTCGCTTTATCATTGTTGTCTTTCACATAGGCCGCTGCATTATAAGGCTGATTGCAAAACTTCAGTTTCATTCTGGGGACAGCCGTCAACCCGTGTGGTACAAACTAAATGGCCGACGCCGCGATAATTAAGTCTGACTGGGCGACTTTCACTTTTAAAATCCGTTCAATTTTTCAATGACCAAGTTATTCTGCGACCAACATCAACATCCCTCACAAGAAGCTAAGAAGATTGTGGTCCACGGTAAGCTAGGGTTGTGAGAACCACAGGCCATAAATATGAGTTATGGGATCCAATCCAAAACGACGCTCGCTAGACTGACTTTTGCACCTAACGAGGAAGAAAGATAAGACATCTTCTTCGACAGGGCGCCTATAGTAAAAAATGAAAATACTAAAATCCACGTGCAAAATGATGACCAACCAAAAGTCGCACCACTGTGAAGAAGCAGATGAATCGTGCTAGTAAGTTTGTGATTCATTTCGAGTTGTGTTCAAATATTTAAGCTTTTGTTTGTTACTACTACTAGCAAGTAGCTTGTTTGGTTACCTTGTCCTTGGCGAGGCACGTTCAGATTTCCCTCAATGAGGGCTCACTTCATCAGGATCACCTAGGTTTCTATGCATTTGATAACATGTTTTGACATAACATCGCTATATCCTTCTAGAATAATGAATCGCGCCCCTTCATATGAATTACAAATTAGGTTTTCCTAGCCTACTACAATTTTTGTAAGTTATTATTTTTTCAAAAATTTCCTGAATACATGTAGGCTGAATGGCCCTACGCAGGCTATACGCCGGGCGCGGCGGTGAGTGCGGCGAGCGGCGGTGAGTGACGTGAGCATGAGCCATGGGGATAGTGGGATAGGGTTAAAAAAGAGGAGGATTTTAAGCCTTGCTGAGGCAAATGATGTCAATGTGTCATGTAGGTGATTTACATGTGAAAACCACTTTCGAAAACAAAAAAACGCCCTGATGAAGCGTCATTAAAAGTTGCTAACAGTAACAATAAAAAATACCCATATATTCCTTTCAGGATATCTCCGATCATTATAACAACCAAAAAGCGATGATCGCCACCAGGGGTGATAAAAAGGTTTCCTTAAAGTAATTGAAAGAGTAAGAATTTTTAAGCATTCGCCAAGCAAATTAAGTATGTAACGTATAAATGGTAACAAACGGTGCCGGCGCAAGTGACAGCCGCCGCGTGCGGCACTCTTGCCCCTTTTTTTCGGCCCCCCTGACTCATTGCGTTTCAGATTAGCAATTTCAAAACCTTAATGTATTATTCATTATTTAACTGTCATTTCATTATTTACTCTCATTTCCATTATTACTTTAAAGGTATCTTGAATAACTCTAGTAAACCTCATATTTATTGCATAAAACAAAGTGTCCCAAGTGCCTAATTAATAAAATGGTAATATTTGCCGGGTTATTTCTTCAAAAGTTTAAAAATCAGTTGAGCATTTTCGCACCGAGTATTAGAACAAGTAACAAAATCTGTGAGGAAATTCATTAATTATTGTATACTGTGACACCCGTCCCAAGTTAACTGCTTAAAAATGAACAGGAAGGGAATCTTGAAATTTTGGAAGCACCTGAAATTTGTTTTTATTATCAAGTTTAAGAACAACAGAGGGATGAATTTAGTATTCTGCCACACTTAAAATTCGGCACCTTTAACATGCGGTTTTATTCGTTAGCGGTGCCGAATTCCTGTGAGCCTGTGGCAGAATACTAATTCTCCGAAAAACAATTTTTTTACACAAAATAATGGACATATTTGCCCACAGCCAGCAAATTTGATGCTCGCTCCAACAGGACCTAAGACTCAAATTAAATTCCCTTGGGGGGGGGGGGGGGGGGGGGGCCCTTATAGTGTTCTATACATGCTAATCCATCCTTTTAGTGGCCATCAAGTAGTTATGACTCCTGTCTTCCAGTGTTGAAAATAAGAAAATGCCACGGGCCATGTGGGCCCAGGTGCTCTCAAGTGCTTTAGAGGGGCCCTCGCCATTTTTCATACACGTTGGAGGCACATAAATTCACAAATTCCAATTTTTTTTCGCCCAATGTGCCTCCAAATATTTCCAAATGGCGGAAAAAGATAACAATGCGTCTCTGAGTGCGACGGACGGAATTGTTAAAATAGTACAATTATGTTTATGATGATGGATGATTTGAATTTTAATCTTTGTATGTTAGTGGGTTGCAGACATCACCTAAACTTACAACAAAATTCTAAAATGTGTTTCAATGGGTAAGTCAGAAACTTCAAAAACAGTGTGTCAATTCCATCCGTTGCATTTGTCTTTCGAACTATCAATTATTTTCAAAAAGTATATTTATCACGTTACATTTATTTATACTAAAAACTATCAGTTTTTAGTGTGATCAACCCTACTGCCACATTCAAAATTTGAAAAATTCAATATATACAGAAGGTAACTATAACATGGTGGCCTTTTTTGCGACGGACGGAAAAAAATTGCGACGGTACGGATTTTCCAGGTCGCATGTGTCACAAAAAGCTCAAAACTTTTAGAAAGAACATTTTTTATATTTTTTTATTGTAATGATGTATAAAAGGTGATTATAATGGAAAAGTATAAAATGTGGCAACATATTAAAATTATGAAAGAAATCCGTCCGTTCGCAGTTCCGTCTATTGCCAAAATAGTGGCAAAAAACGGATGTTTAAAAAATAAGATAATTTTTTTTTAAACCAATGTGAATTTTGTAATTTTATTTATCTTTCCGTGCATAATCAACTTGTTAACAAATAAGTGATGGATAACAACATTACAATTCCAGCAACGACAGCATGTAAAATTGTTCGTCTGTCGCATTTCCGTCCGTCGCACTTGTATCTGAATCGTCTTTTGATGATATTTCAAGTTAATCGGAATATTTCCTCCTCAAATATTTTTCTCACTTGTTTACAGGTAAGAGACCTAACTCAACATGTCTACTGATAATGGAATCAAGCTCCCCTTATTTGACAATAATGAAACAAGTGTTCATAAGTTTTGGAACCCACTTTTGTCAATTCCGTCGTTGGCAATCATAACTGTGTGGCCCATAGCAACATACTTGAACTGACCACTTGATATTTTTTCATAGTAAAGTAACAATTCCTTAGTCAATTCATGTAATTAATTATTCCTAGTGTTTCAAGTATGGGACTAAATCCAAACAAAATTAGCAGTCAAATTCTGTCTGTCGCAGAAACGGAAGTTTTGGATTTGGCCCTGTGGTATCATTCACATACATATATTAAAGTTTGCATGTGGCAGATTCGGAACCTTCGGCTTCGGGAAGCCCATAAGAAATCTATCTTCCTCGATCATCGTGAAACAGCAATCTACTTTCATTCACAATGACCAACATTTTAATCAGTTTTGGATAGTGAATTAGTCCAGCTTTTTCCTAATTTGCGCTTTAAAACAAACCCCCTCCCAATGGACATATTCTGTGTTGGCCCTTGTATTGGCATTGATTTGGCCCATTTTTTGCCATATGTATTCAACATTTTAATGTGAGCAAAGTTAGTTTGATCATCGGCTAGCTACAATAATGATAATTTTTGACGAAGTAACCATAATTTTCACGGGTCAAACGGGCCCTTAGTGCAGTTTTTTCAAGCAGGCCCTCATTGCTTTTCAGGGGCTACGGGCCCGAGGGCCCGTCGTATTTTGGATGAATTTAGTATTCTCCACCACTTAAATTCGGCACCTTTAACATTCGGTTTTTAAAAAAAAAAAATTTCCTTTAACGTTGCCGAATTCGTAGTCTTTGGCTGAAGTACTAAAGTCCTTTCCCTTATTTTTTCACACTTCTGAACGGGAATAATGGACCAACTTATGTGGTCTTCAAAATCCCGTTTTGCAATCTTAGTTTTTTCCTAACGTATCGGCATCCGTAATACCTTGCAGTAGCAATTTCTAGTAATAGTAAGTAGTGAATTGGTTGGTGTAACATGCCGAATGCAAGGAAATACTTACCTACACAACGCTACATCTACACGCAGGGCTTGAAAAAATGTAAATTTTCAGGAAATATCAGTCACATTTAGTCTATATATATAGTCCAGATTTCCCACTCTATCTCATTTGTAAGTTCTTTCCAAATGGCCAAGTTTTCCCTCCAAATGGCCAACTTTCCTGGGAAGGAGCCCAAATTCCCCACTTCCCACTCTTTCAAGCCATTTTCTCACTTTGAATCAATGGTCGCTACTGCTTTTCGTTTACTATTCGGGATTACAGGGTCAAAATTTCATTTGAATGTTGGCATAGGGCGAATCCTATTGTTTGTTGCTGCGCAAGTAAATTAGCATATAGGTACGTTGGCACCAGCGAACTGGTGTGCTACCCTACCATGTAGGTGGCCCATTGGAAATGCGTTTTTTTTTTTTTGCAGAACAGAAATGTGATCTATAGTACACTCTTTCTAAATTATTTGCGGTCTTAACGTAACACTACCGATTTTTACTATAGAATCATTAATAAAATTGACCTGCGTCCGTGTACATCATATTTCCACTTCTTAGCTAGGCTCTGCAAGCTAAACCTGTGATGTCAATGTCTTAGCACAGTGGGGTTGCTGGGTGTCAAGACTTCAAATAGAGCATGATAACGAATTGGTGAAAATTGCATACGGATTGGCAGACTGTCACAGACGTACGTCACTGAAGTGTCTGCTTTCCAACACTTTTGACCTTGCTGGCCATTTGTAACCTTAACACTGCAGGCTGTATTTTGTGAGGAACTTACCTAATCACACTCATAGTGAATACAAAAAATTGGGCATAAAAAACACAAAATTGACTCTGCCTGTTTACTTCAACTGTTGACGGCAGTTTGATGTTTCCATGATTTGCATATTTTGACTTTCTATGCTTGAAAAAAATGAAGGATTTTGGTGAAGACATGAGGTAGATATGAGTTTTCGTGGCTGATATCCATTTTAAACCTTAACCCTACCCCATTCCAATGGGATTTACACAGTTAAGCGGGTTTTCAGTTCATTATTTTGTCTGAATGTGGGGACAAATCTTTCTGGATCAGCTGGGAAAATCTTTCATATCTACCTCATTTTTCACCAAATTACGGTCATTATTTCATCAGCACAAATCGAAAATATTCAGAGCATGAAACCAAATCAACTGCGTCACAGTTGAGTAAACAGGTCGTGGTCAAAATTTTGTGTTTTTTTAATGCACAATGTTTTGGTTCACTCTGTATTATACCACAAACTTTCATCATGCATTTACTTGACTTCCATAGAGACCACAACTACCACACAATTTTGATTTGTGGTATATTGTGGTAATGGCTTAGTTAGTAGATAATCATCACTATACCAAATTAGAGTAACTCATCATATACCACAAAATACCACAGTAATAAAAACACAATCAACTGCGCCATCGGCCCTCAATGTACAGGGTGCCGAGAGAATTGCGGGCCCAGGGGAACTTTGGAGTTATAGGCTTACATGGGGTCAGGGTGGGTTCGGGATGTACATGGATCAGGGCTGGAAAAAATGCATATTCCCCGATAGAAGAATAGTCACCTATTCACCAATAGATTTCCCACCTTTTTTTATGTAGTTCTTTATCTGAAAAGCCAAAGATTTCCCTCGAAATGGTCAATTTCCATCCCGTGGAAGGGCTTCCTAGATTCCCCACTTTTTCCAACCATGTGTGGATGTACCACACTTTATATGTCATGATAAGATCACATATCACAACTACCACCATATATCATTTGTGTGGTATTTTGGTGGTCTAGAGCCTTGTTAGGGGTGTAACATCGTGGCGCCTGGCTGCGTAGAACGAAGAAAAAAATGCTGATTTTTCCCTTCAATGTAGAATCGCGATTGATAAGAAGTACCTGAGGAGCAGAGGTCCAGAGAGTTACCATAATCCATGTGATATTGGTAAGTTGGACATATTTATAACAGAAGTGTGGAATGCATATAGTTGCTGCCTCTTGAATACTATACGTATATACATTATTTTTCGGTGTTAAGAGAAAGTATATACTGCCCGCAACCCATGTTGTAGATAGACCCGTGGGCTACAACCCTAGGGTTACGGTACCGAAAAATCCATCTTTAGTGAAGAAATGAATTTCGATTCCAGAATATAATCCCCCCGCTAATATATACATAATTTCCGCTTCCTGACAGTGAAAGTCTTTATTTGATGTGCACAGCTGAAAGTATGTTACTATTACAATTCTCTCCTGACATTAAGTCAATGTGGGGACTTATCGGCCTATTTCCTGTGTCTCCACTTATTTCTAAAAAAATTATGGAAAGAGGCTGTTCATCAATCAATTGTAATTCGTACCTTGTTGCCAACAGGCTGCTTTAAGATAATCAATCAGGTTTTTGTGCCAATCATTCCACGGCCTACCCACTTTGCTTGATGTAGCAGGATTTTTATTGTGAAAAATATGACTGAAGGGTCGTGCAACAAGGAGCAATATTTCTTGATCTCTCGCGTAATGCTTTTTGACTGTGTTAACCCATTCTCTTCTCATTGATAAACAATTCCAAATGGTATTTTTCTGGTCCTAGCACTAAATGTTTCACTCTATCCTCAGTGACGGGAACGTAGGCAGTCAACATTAATATTCTACTCTTTCTGATTTCAAACTTATCACATTGAATTCCCCCAAGGCTCTATACTTGGCCCTCTTGTATTTGTTATTTTTTTGTCAATAGTCTTTCAAATAGTGTCAACTGTAAATGTACTATGTATGCTGAGGATACAACACTTCTTTGTACTTCAGGACAAATAAAAACACACTCTTGAATTGAACGTCAGTAAATTAACTTACAATTTCTAAAATGGTTGATGATAAACCAAAACTTACTTCGAAATGCCAAGAAAACCAAGTTTATGGTATTTGGTACATATATTCTCAATAAATTTCAAAATGTTTTCTGCACTGTAATAATGATACCATTGAAAGGGTGACCAGTTTAAAAGATCTGTGTCATTGCGATCCTTGATGTCATGGTCTGATCATATCAATCTTATGTCTGTATTTTCTAAGGCGTTGTGGTGTTATTAGAAGACTTAGAGATGATATTCATAAAGTAGTATATATTAAAAACTCAAAGGTTTTTAAATCCGGTTTTGGTCCCGCAACCGGGGGTGTCCGGAGTTCCCTCACATTCGTAGCAACGCCCTTGACTGTCCCTCCTTCCCCTTCACCCAATTCAAGCATCCCCCATACTCAACCCAACCCTCCTACTCTCCTCCTCCACTTGTTGCTTCCCTCATGTACTCTTGGTCGCCCCTATTCCTCAAACCACCCACCTCGAACACAAAGGCCCTTTTTAAAAAATTCTCCTCATCTTTCCTCAGCCACGTGCCCATACCATCTTACAACCATTCGCCTTTCGCCAGTCGTTCAGGAGCCGCCCTCTTCCAACCCACATCTGCCTCAAATCCTCCGTCTTCTTCCTATCCATCAGCTTCACACCACACAATGCTCTCACCATTGCTCTCCCTGTCCTTTCCTCCAACTCCCCATCTCATTTTTCACTCGGGCACCATGTCCTCACCTCACCATCAGCCATCACTGGATCTCAACACAACTCTTGTACAACCAGCCCCTTCACATCAATGAAATGCTTCTCTGGTTATGCTGCAAATTCAATTGTCATGCCACATTTTGACTATTGCAGCCCCGTCTGGTCGAAGCTGTACTAACGGATCTATGAATTCAACTTTTCAATTCTTCAAAATAGTTAGCTTCGTAAATATTAATCAACAGACAGAACTCTCTGTTAAGATATGTTTTCACTGCAGTGGAATAAAACTTAATGATCGTCTATATAACATATGCTCATAATGCTTATTTTAAATGCTTTAAAGGTCTTTCCCCAGTTTTACGCCTACTCCCCCTCCAGTTCACTTTTATGCACGCATTTTCATTTTAAAGGGTACCAGAAGTCCAACCACAAACTCTTTGTAATATGAACCATGCCTTGGAACCTTAATGCAGGCAAACATACTTTCCATATGAGACAACCAAATATGGAACAGTCTTCCGTCAGTTATCCGCTGTAAACTATAACACAATGAAGTTTATCTCAAGCTTACAGCATCTACATTTGTAAATCCCACATAAACAAACTGTACTGCTGTGCTCTGTACATGTATTTTAATATACTCATTGTGTACTTTATTTATTCTGTATTTAGTGTAATTTAGTTTCATTGTATTTCTATCTTTATTCAAATGTTATCTGTACATTTATAATGTTATATGCAGGGCCTCCTGGAAATCAGTGCTCCTTGTCACTGAAGGGGCTACCCTGCCTAAAGAAAGTTTAAATAATAAATTACCATTCTGCCTATCTTTGCAGCTTCCCCCGACTTGGGACAGGTGGTGGTGGGTTAAGCGCTTTGGCCCCAGGGACCCTCCCTCTCCAGCTGCATAGCTGTTGGAACTTCCTTGGTCTTTTACTAACTCCCAACTTCCATGGTGAACTCTAAGAACACTTACACTATATTTTTGTCTTATTTTCCAGATGAAGATTTCTACTTTATTTATATTCAAGATGATGTTCAAGTGCCCTCACTGCCTCTATCGCTCTGATAAGAAGCACACCTGTACCTGGGCCACATCCGTTCCCATACTGGTGAAAGCCTTTTAAATGCCGATACTGTGATTACCGCTGTGCACCAATCTGGCAACAGACTAGTCCATGAAAGGGAGGGCTCATCAACTAAACCCTAACACGTCCCACTGGGCTTCCCCCCCCCCAAAAAAAAAACGGCTGTAGAAGTCAATTAGATCATTTTTTGTTCAGCCGCCTTAAGGCAGTAAGATACTAGGGGATCCTTTGTCCACTGTAGTCTTGTTGATGTCTGTTGTTGATGTCCCTTTGTTTTCTGTGTGAAAGGTTCACATTTGCCTGTAATATCCACATACTTAGATGGATTTAAACCAAATGTGGGTCACAGTGGCAACATGACTCCCCCATCTGTTGATAGCGTCAAATGTCACAACCAAGGCAAAGGGCATGTGGAGGTCAAGTTGTAAAATAGGCTGAAATGTAAAATAGACCTCTCGATTTGAAAAGTTGAGTTCAATTGGAACCAAACTTGAGTCATAGTGGCAGTCAAACATTTTGATGCCTCGTTTGTTAATGAGGTCCAAGGTCACATACCAAGGTCAAAGGATCAAGGAAGGTCAAGTTGTAGATAGGCTGAAAATGTAAATTTACCTCATTTGAAAAGTTGAAGTGCAATTGGAACCAAACTTGGTTTATGAGTTTCACATGCATCCCTCATTGTTTAGAGGTCAAAGGTCACATATCAAGGTCAAAGGTCCTGTGAGGCCTATCCATTCACAAACCGCGACGGCAGGGCAACACAAGCGGTCCAAGGTATTTTTTGACTTTCAGTGGACTTTCGAGCGGACTTTTTCCCGCAGAGGAATAACTTAATAACTAAAGTAAAGCAGCCGAAAGTCAATGAGATTCAATGATTTCAATGTCTTCTGCCAGGAAGCGTTCACGGAGAGTAAATTTGAGAATCAATGACCGGAATGTAGGCTCTAATTCCGGCTGTGCAAATTTGACCTTGAACATTGCTAAATTCGGAGGGCCCGACACAACTCCACAGTGTGGGAAAACCCCGTGGGACTTAGGGTAGGCGGTGCATGGTGGGATCCAACATGGCGACGTAAATTCATGTTTTACGTGCGTGGACGTCTCAAAGTCAAATCAATGGTTTCTCAACTTCTCCTGTGGGGAAGATAGGCCGAAAGTTCAATCCCTATCATTGGTTTCCTCACTTCCCTCCTGCGGGGAAATACGGCCGCGACAACCAAAATCAATGAGGTGTTTTACGGGAAGACGTCCGAGAGTCAATCAGAAATCCTTGCCGGGGTGAAAATAAATAGTTTTAAAGTCTGAGAGTCAATGACAATCAATTGGCACCCCTTGATTGATTCTCATTGACTCTCAGACGGGTTAGGGTTAACACTTTCAACTTGATTCAGATTGGTTGTAACCTAATTGTGGTATCGCGATGGAGTATTTAGGGTAGAGACTGGCAGTTTTCCGGCATGCCTAACTCACTGCAATTCCGAGGCAGTAAAGTATAATGAACTTTTAGAGGCAATATATAGCGCAACTCATAAAAATATGAGTACCAGGGAGGTAAAAGAAGAAAGATACCTTATTTAGGGTTGAAGGACATGCAGGCCATTTCTGGCACTTAAAATGATAGTTTGTGGTCCAGATGATAATGAACTGGAATCCTGTGCTTTGTTCATGAAGTATACGTCAAGGATAGTGGTTCAAATTTGAAATATGTAACAACGTTAACCATGCTTCCTTTCCAAGGAATTAGGTTTGCCCTAAATGGGGTACCAAGAAGGTGGTCTTGAAGGTGAATGTCTAGCCTTAATTTTTGCAGATGGTTACCTTGTTTTGTACATGTAATTAAGGCTGTCGATTTCCGTTTAAACGGAAAACTTTCAACCGTTTAAACGGATGCCTAGTAAGATATTTACCTCACTGCCATGACTGCCAGTCGGCATCAATTCAAAAGGCTAGCCCATCGGGATCGCCCGGTAGCTTTTGATTTATATGCAGTCATACTTCCTTAATACAAGGTGTCAGTTTTATTTATTACAATAAATGATCAACATATTTTACGTAAATTTTCATTTAAATGACTTTCATGGTAAATTTTCACCCATCGGCAATTGTGCATTGATTGTCGGCATCTGATTTTGGCGCCGCCACGCGATAAGTAAAACAGCGTGCGTGATTGGACTACGTTCGGCAAGCCTACTTCAGCAAGCCCGTCACCCGGAATTATTGGGCAGTGCCTTGCTGGCTCACGCGATGCTTTTAGTAAACTCGGTAAGGTGGCAGACTACCGCAGGCGACTACTCCAAAAATTGTGCCTGATTTCTATTATTTTAGATGTTTTTTAACTTGTTTTACATCAAAATGATGACAGATGGTACTTTATAAAGATTTTTTTGTACTCATTTATTGGCGATTTAGATATGGCCAAATGTTAACTTTTGGTATGAAAGTTAAGCTTCCCTTTTTAAAAAAACAAATAAAAACCGTTTTGCAATCTTACTATCCGTTTAAACGGCCCGATGGCGTTTTAAACGTTTAGAATCGACAGCCTTACATGTAATTTTTTTTTGTCCAATTAAAATTGGAATACTCATTGTAAT
The DNA here is from genome assembly GCA_023653785.1 of Ophioderma brevispina. Classification (NCBI taxonomy): domain Eukaryota; kingdom Metazoa; phylum Echinodermata; class Ophiuroidea; order Amphilepidida; family Ophiodermatidae; genus Ophioderma; species Ophioderma brevispina. The sequence continues at coordinate 68,479 of JAMKCH010000332.1, forward strand.
GTTGCCCTTGTATGACTCTTCAATTTTTATAACAACAGGCGGATGCACGAGTTCCACAAGCCATACAAATGCAAGTCTCATGTACATCGACGCAGTGTGGCAGTCTAGAAAACTTCTTCGCAAGCATGTGCAAATCGACCAGGAGTACTGCCCGCTTCTTCTCTGCATTACTTTGCAAAGATTTCTATTGGGCCAAGAAGATGACCACCTTAGCGCTGCCCCATCTCGACAAGAAACATGGAACCACCAGACGGAAGAGCATTGACGCCTATTTGAACCCCACTCTACATGACATCAAAATGTAGTGGTGAAAGAGTACGTGCAAACTCGGGCAGGCCAAGACCAGCAAGGGGGCAACAGCAAGCGTGACCAATCAACTCCTGGAAAGTAACTCGTGCCATCACGCAAGCACAAACTCATCGCAATTCCGATTGTCCAAACATGAACCAGAAGTCCATGTTTTTCATCAGGTTTGCGTCTGTCTCAACTCCTAACTTTCCAACTCAGATGAAACTACAAAAGTACCAACTCAGGTTGTCCAACAATAGTAATAATACCCCAGATTTGATACAAACACTTCCACAATCATTTCCTGGAAGCAGTGACAATCAGTCCTATCCAGTCAATCCCGTTAAATCTTTTTTCTCCAATACTCATGCCGGCGGTATTCCCGAATCTGGCCGAGAATGATCTGATGGACTTCCTCGAGTCTGACAGGCGAATACAATTGCAAATCAATGTTCATCGTTCATCTTCTGAAGAACAAGCGTTCATGAACATTTGGTGTCAAATCATTCTTGTACGGCTGTTGTGCACAGATCCCAATTGCATGAATAGTTAACCCAAGGATGTGCCCAATAACAGAAAAGACATGTTAGGACAAAACTATCCTTACAAACCCTCTACATCTCACAGGATACACTCCCTTCTTGAGTCAACTTTTACCCACTGAAAATGATATTTCCGACTTACAACGTGGGGGGGAAGTGTCGCCTTTGAACCCAACTAAACAACAAGCCCCTTCACTTTCAACGAGTCTCTCCAGTCCTGTGCAATCAGACGTCGCCTCGACAGAGCATCCAAATCCAAACTTACTCCTCCATCTCCTCAAGCATCGGCATCAAAGCTGAAATGACTCACATCTTCATCATCTACACATCCAAATTAACAGTGACCTCACAAGACAACCGTTATCACACCAGGAGGCCATGCGGCAGACGTACTACCTATCGCTGTCGGCACTGTGACATCATTTTTTTTCCTATCACATCTTGTATGCCATACATAGGGGTGCTCATGGGTTTCCATCACCAGCCATTCAGAAAAAATGTAATCTTTGGTGGCAAGATTGTCGGTAATAAGTATAATTTTGCTTCTCATTTACGGTTTGCGTCATAGAGGGCGATGGGGGTTTGCTTGTGCATTCACTGTTCAAAGCACTGTGAGTTAATAACCACAGAACTGGAGAGTAGGAGAAGAGAACTTACTCATTACCATGCTTGCCTGAGCAAAATGTGGCTTTTGTCTCTTTTACATACACACTTATTACCATGGTGAAGACATTTGTCTTCATCTCAACATAATTAAGATTATGACATTTACAGTCGCAGACTATCATACCCAGGCAGGTGCCTGTCTTTTTGGGTTGTAAATAGTTATGTGTTATAACACCCTGGTGGGCAACAGTTTTTGATATAAACACATACCAAAATGTGCATTAGGCTACATGATCTACTATATATTGTATTCAGAATTCCAGGTGGCTGTAGGTTTTTTTTTCCTACAAGGATCATCATGCAACATGATTTGGTTAACACCAACACCATATATGTGCCATATTTTTATGTAAGTTGCAAAAAGTTGTTCAAATGTGTTCATATGTATTAGCATCATAGGGGCTAATTGTCTTTTTTGTCATGTGCTTCTGGTTTGACAGTGGTTTATGTATTCATTTATCTAGTATGTATATTGTCCTCATGTTTTGAATCTTTTCTTTTGAAAGATCTGTTTCTCTATTTGACAATGTTTTTCATCTATTCTGTATTCTGTGATTCAAGGCTGCAGAACATAAATATCTGGAATCTACTAAAGAACTGTTTAATAAAACAAGATGTGGCCTCTTCTGTGAATGTGCTGCCTGTATGATTTACTGCACATTTCCATGTCAATGAGAAGCCATTTGCAAATTCAAGGTACAGTACTATCTAATACAGTTCCAAATTGCAACCTGGTAAATTCACCCTTCTAAAATGAAGACTCATGAGCAAGAGATAAATAACCCTATACCTTTCTCATTTTGACCATTGTTCAATAGCTCTCGAGAAGTTTTTGCGCAAAACATCCGCAAAAACTGTGCAAGCAGTCGCAAAGAAGAGGGTATGTGCTCCCAATCCAATATTTGCTTAATGTTGATTGCAAATGCTAAAGCGGTTTGTATCAAATTGCTTCTAGAAGCATTCAATATAATTGTTACTTAGCCATTTTTTGCCTCCCACTTCCTGGGCAATAAGGCTTCACAGATTCCCAACTTTTATTCTCCAGGTTTTGCAATCCCATTTTGGAGGAAACCAAGTCATAAAAAAAACATGTAATTAAACAGTCATATTTCTGTGATAATTGATTATGATGTGTTTTGTATTTAGCATAATCCAGAACAATATTGAACCAAAGATTGCTTTCCCATCTCCAGATACAGGACCATGTAAGTATTAACATATTGAAGGTGTTTTTTAGAACTGTCTTCATGTGTATTTATGTTAAATGCAAGTACATTTAAGATGTTGGTATTGGAGGTGCTATGTAAATGCTATGGACTGTGCAGGAGACTTATAATCTTTTTTTACATTTTCCCAATTATGCATTTTGATAATTTTTTGAATTGGTGGCAAAAAATAATTTCAAACAAGTTCAAACAACGTAGTCTTTGGGCTGTAGTTTTGGATAAGAAAATACAGAATGACCAGGGGTGTAGAGGTTAACCCCCCAATTTCTTGCCCCCATCCCCTCCCCCCCCCCAGTCCAGAAGCAGAATAATTGGATCAAAATCAGCAATTTGGGGCCAAAAATCACAAAAACTTTTGAAACAATCAGCCAAAATTGGTTAAGATTCTCCAAATTTTTGATCTTTTTCCCCCAACTTAAAGGTGCGTGTTCGATCGTCTTTGGACCCCCCTATTTACCCGGACGGAGTATCGCATTTTTGATATCAGATGAAAGGCCCATATTTTTCTCATTGTCGTCCTGAAATTTGAACCCTCCCAACCATTTCATCCAGAATAAAAAAACCGCCGTTTTAGTGTTTAAAGAGACACTGGCACATTTGAAAAATAGTGCGCCCTCGATTGTTCAAAATCGCTCTTTTTTGCATGGTTTGTAAAGCGTTATATACAAAATCCTCACCCTCATTTATTAAGACCAACTCAGCTCCCCTTATGGGTAATCGGAACGATTTTGTAATTTAACGTCGCAGGCTACGCTAAATTCAGCAGACGACGAAACTGGCGTTTAACACATAACACGCACGCCGTTCATGTTTCCCCGCTATGCACACTGTTTGACCGTTTTATAACCTTGGTGTTTTAATTCAGTAAGTACGAGTCAAAAATATTCATGTAATTTATACACATTTGTTGATTAAGTATGGAAAATTAAAAGTTTGTGGCCTACAAATTACCTGGATATCTTTATCCTCAAATCCCCCAATGTTCCCTATCTTTTTTGGGTAGTTATTTTAATGTGTAAACTATATCTCTGTCTTCCAATGGCCTAGACATCATTTGAGAGCAAAGAAGAAATTTCATATTTTTGAAAATGTGCCAGTGCCGCTTTAACCACCAATATTAAGCACAGTATTATAGGGGCTTTGCAACATGCATTAATTATTGCGTCTACCATCAAAACCGCAAGTTTGTTTCCCACGGTACTTGATAGGGGTATGTGTCAAGTGCCAGGCTCTCATATCAGTAGGAGACCAACAAACACATACATCCAAACAGCCCTTTAACCCCACTGTAGGGAACCTGTCATTTTTGGAAAGGATAACTTTTCAGAAACCATAACATGGGTTTTAATTGGACTGTCGAAATGTTGTAAGGGATTTATTGTGCATAATTAAACATTTTTTAAGCATTTTATTTAGGCTGTATTTCAGGCACAAAGATTGACCATAAAGTTATTTCCTCTCCCCAAATTGACTGGACTGAAAATCTTTCTTCTTGTAGCATAAAATGAAAAAGTACATGTCATTACAATGAACTGAGTCTTTTAATGGTTTAAACTTGCCTCTATTGGACTCGGGTCTTAGATTTTTTTTTGCCCTCTTAAAATTAGCTGTGAGGCGTTCCCTCTCAGTATTATTCTGGGGGTATCATGACTGGGTGTGAAAATGGCATGAACACGTAATTGGAAGTTATGGGAATGGAAGAGGACATATTATTTTTACACAATGCAATTCTTCCAATAAAATGTTTTGCAGCTGGTTGTCACATGAGTGTGAAGTGAGAAAAAGTACCTTATTCAACAGAACTCAATCTTGCAAATGTAGTACTTTTTTGCATTTTAGGACTAATATGTGTTGTACCAGTGCAAATTGTATGGGAGAAATGCATCGTGGAAAAAATGGCGCTACTTCCTCTGCGAGCGATACAGAACCTCTGTGAAGGGGTGAAGATTGGGTTAATTCCACTAATGCAGGGCCTTGATGGTATTATGGGACAGTATAGGGCACCAATTGAAAAGATGTAGCCTAAGTGGTTGCTATCTTGAGTCCTTGTCCTGTATTCTTTGACTTTCAAATCATACAGCTTATTAAAACCACCTGACGACACAAATGAAGAAACCTGGGTCTAGGTTTGGGGCTTGATGGACATTAATGACCTAACAAGATTGTGGGTGGAACTGTTTGTTTCTTAGTTTGGGGTGATGGGTGGTGTAAAGACAATAGGGCATTAGGAAGTGTGGCTTAGAAAATACTGTTTACCTCCTCAATGCTTGTTCAGTTTCCAATTTTAAAATGTTCATGGCCATGCTTATGGATGAATAATAGCCACTATTTCCATTGCCCCTCAGATACAGAGCTTGAATCACCACTTTAATTCCAAGTCCTAAACGTTTATTTTATATTGGAAACCCCAAATATGTCTTTCTTAAACATGACGTTAGCATCATCTTGAGTATGGTGGGTGTCTTGGTCCCCCTCCCTGCCTAATATGCACTTGTGTACTGCTACAGTAGCACTGTGTGTAGATAAAATGATCATTACTTATCTTTGAACTACTTTTTTGTATGAAACATGCTGAATTATCTTAATTTTTGACTAAGGTAAGTTGGTTTTGATATTACAAGTGAACAAATCTTGCTTGCATCATTCCCTGTGACCTCCAAAAAAACTTTGTAACATTGGAGTTTTATCTTCCCGACTTCCGTAACCCCTTATTGAATTTCTATTGTGCATTCTTAATTAATGAAATAGCAATAATCTGTGGATTTTGTGACACCCTCAAGCCTGCTTGTCTTAAAGCGTGGAACACTTCTCGCTGAATCAAAATTACTTCGCAAGATTGGTTGATCTTTTCAATGTAACCACCTTCTTTTCTTTCTTGTAGAGATATGTTTTTATTGTTTTCCTTCTTTTTGCAATTCCCCCTTGACATTGTAGAGTCCTTGGATTGACCAGGTACATCATCAATGTTAATCTTACCACTGGATTAGGCCTACCTCCTTGGGTTTTGAAATATTTGGTAATCTTAGTCTGGTGTTACCCATCTGTTCTCTTACCTTGTACATGTTCATCATGCAAATCAGCCATTGGATATCACTACCATCATTTATTTTACAATCTTTTCTGCTTTTTTATCTCTATTCTTGCTTGGAAAGAGGGCCCTTTTTCATTGGTGCTTGTCAGCTAAGGTAAGTGTACAGGATTGGCATATTGGAATTGTAAAGCTTTCCTAGATTGATTGTTTTTGTCCAGTAAACCCTAAAAAGCAACAAAGGCAGTGCTTTTTTCAAAAGATTGACTCAAGACCAATTACAGACTACAATAAAGGTCAGTCCATATTTAAGGGGTCAACCCTTTAAGAGTTTTTTCCATACTTGAAGCATAAACAACTGCTTAATTTGTACAAGCATTTTTCTAAAGCAGACATCTACTCTCATTTTTGAAAATGTCCTTTTTTTTCTTCAAAATCAAACCCTTGTTTCCTCCCATGCCAACTTCATGAACTTCATCTTGAAGTGCTTTTGCCATCTGTAAAAGAAATGTCCTTTCAGTGAGGTGCTGAACGTAGGTGACATTTTGGACAATGGTATGGAACTGAAGCCCCAAGATATCTATGAGTTTGTTGCCATGTGCAAAATCTTTCCACCTCTTGTATTACAGCATTGGATTTCTGATACGCATTTTTGTGGGCCGCCAGCATGCCCCTGGCAGACGCACTTAGCAATTGACCTCAATTGAAAAGTTTGAAGTTCAATTGGACCAAACTTGTGTCCATCAGGTGCACCATGGATCCCTCATTTGTGATGAGGTCAAAGGACATTGCCAGGTCAACGGTCTGTGAGGTCAAGTTGAAAAAATAGGCTAAATGTTACCTACATTGAAAAGTTGAAGTTAACTTGGAACCAAACTTGAATCAGTTGCAACATGGGATCCTCATTTGTTGATGAGGTCAAGGTCATGCAAGGTCAAGTTTAAGAGGCTGGGTGGCCCACACTTATATTTGAATATAGTGAGTGCGAAGCTGAGAATGCGAAATTCTAGTTACATTGTATCATGTATGCATTGTAAATAATTTCATATCCATGAGTATTATCAACCTTGCGTAGTTCTAGAGTCGTGGATTTTTCCTTAGCCATCCTCCCCCTTTTATCATGTTGTTTGTATTGAGTGAAATAATCAGTTGCAGAATTTTTAATACATATCCATTGTCACTGCTCTTGAAATTAATTGTCTTTCCGTAGTCGGGACGTGGAGAATCGTTCCACTGGCAGTCTTTCTGCTTATCTCCTGTCTTCAGTGTCTAAGGGTGCATCTAAACATCCAAATTCATTCACTTTCAAACACATGGACCTGATAGACCACATGCAGTCATTAGGTATGATCTTAAAGGTTGACTCTGAGATTTCCCGATGATGTGCACTCATTTTTTCAAACAAATTGAGTTTTTACATATACAAAATGCTTGTACTAACCTAATCGCTGTGAAATAACGAAGGCTCAACGAAGTCCTTCATATGAAATCACAACTTTGGTATAAAATTCTGGATCCATATCCTATCCTATCCATATCCTATGCAACTGTTATATCGTGCAAATGCTTATTGCATGAAAATGAAAGCCGATTCATCTCTAACTTATGAATTAGCATTTTAGGTGACTATCTCTAGGTTCGAGATGACTAATTGTAATTACTACACAATAGAGATATATAATATATATATATATATATATATAGATATATAATATATATATAATATATATATATATATTATTATATATATATATATATATATAATATATATTATATATATATATATAATATATATATATATTTTACTAGATTTGAACCATAGGGCGAAAATTTAAATAATTCATTAGCCCCCCAAAAAAATTGTTGATTGTCCTCGTCCTACCGACCCTAATTTTGGAATCATGAAAAAAGTTTTTTTTTTTTCCTTTACTGTGGCAAAAGAATACGACCCTATTTTGGAAATTCCTAAAAAGTTTTTTATTTTTTTCTTTCCAATTTTAACTTTCCAAAATGTAAAAAAAAAATTTTAAACAGTTTTCTTAGCATGTTAGTTGGGTTTATAATGTACAAATATGCCTTTTTTAGTAAGAATCAACTTGATCTTTAGTGTTTGATTAACTGTAATACAACCAAACATGTTTCAATACAGTTTGCTATTGGATTAAAAAAAGAAAAACAAAAAGAAGTTTTTCTCCGACCGACCGACCCAACTAAAAAAAGTCGATCTATGGACAATCAAACATTTTTTTTTGCCTTAGGCTATATTAGCTTTATTTATTATGCCTAATGAATTAATATTCATGTTTCTGGTTAGCTAATGAGATTAGCCCTTCATTGCATAATTAATATTCATAGCTTTTGACGAATAAAGCGCAAACAAGATCACGTTACGGCGACAAAAAATTTCGTCGCCTAACGTCAAACTCTATGATTTTAACAAAAGAGAATGTCGCCCTAGCGTAGGATAATAGTGATATATATATATATATATAAAGTTCGAAGGCTAACGTCGGCTTTAATGTAAAGTTACGATCATCAAGTTTGCTAAGTCGGGGTGTAGTCGCCTGCCGTAAAAAGAAGGCCAAAGGCAAAAGTTTAACGCTATGGTCCGGATACAATCCTTGAACCATAACAAATAGAGTCAGCTCATGAAAACATCAAGCAATGATGGGCTCTTCATCGTGCCTGGGGCCCACCAAGACTCGTTTCCTGAATAAAATCACAGTTTTCTTTCTATCCCAGGCAGACTTTCCTGCGATGAAATGATGCAGTAAAATGCTGAATGACAAAAGCGTATTCCAAATAAACAGCGTCGAGATGCGTTGTAGAGACGCTCATGTATTACACGCGTGATGACGCGCACGACTGCCATCACACTCGGACACAGTAGGTACAACGGAAGCCGCAGCTGAAGTCTTGAGAAGCACAGTAGGCCGTAAAAATACTGGTGGAGTTCAAAGGTCGGACGATTCTGCTGACAGAGGTAAAAGTACTACATCCAACACCCCGTCAATCTTGGGATTTCAATCCTACTTTACCTTTGCATGACTATAAAAAAAAGAATGGACTAATCGAAGATCATATTTACTGAATTTATTTACAAGAGTTTGCGAACAATATCTTTCACACTTCCTTGGGCCATAAAACATCAACCGCATACATCGATGATAAAGGTCTTCCATTTATCGTTTTTCCTTTTTCTTCCTGCCAAAAAAAAACAAAATAAAAACGATAGACAAACATGTAGGCCTTCTTTCTTCTCTCGATCTTTCTCAACGTTGATTTGCTTCCAAACTTCTTTTGCCACTTTTAGCGTCCCGATGGCTGCGTTCGCGTCTTCGCCATTGGCTGTGGTATGTTATCTTCTCGTCGCGCCACTCGTCATCATGTCTGGGGGCTTGTTTTGTCTTCCAAATAAATTTAAAATCTTGATATGCTATCCTTTCCTTTTACTGGCGATTCCCGCGATCTCATCAATTAGAACGTAGTAGGGCATCAAAGTCGTTAAGTGTGAAGGCAGACCTTATATCCTAAGAAAATAAAAAAAGTCCAAACAAATTAATTATATGGTACTATAACCATTAATATATATTGTTGAAGAAAAAAATCCCCATTAATATATCTGGGGGCAAAAAACAAGTAATAGATGAATTCCATCAAGTGTTCTATGAATTTGATAAAAATAGACCTTACTGTGGCTGGTCAATTAGAGAATGGGAAATTGTTTGCAAAATATAATGAAAAGTGGTATTCCTTATGATAAAAATGCACATTTTTATAACAAAGTCCAGCTTGGCGGATAATATATCAAAGCACCCTTTCTGAATGCGCTATTCAGAAATCTGATAGTAAAGCCGAGTGAGGACTTCATTAGGTTTCCGATGAGTAATGATAGATGATTTCATGGCAATGTTAGATTGCGCCCGCGATCCCGATCAACCAAATCAACATATATAATGCCAGTTTGATATTTTGATGCACAACAATCACGTTTGGGTGGTAAACAAGAATACACAGGCCTTTGCTTCCAATTACAGGAACCAACGAGCTGAACCAGAACCGCCGCCGCCATCAAGGAACTCCGATGAAATATCTGATAATAAAGTGGCCGCCCGTCCGGCCCCACAAAAGACCAAATAATTCACTGCTTTGATAGCACGGAAGCAATCATGGACATACTACGACCAAGTATGATAAACCTGGCAACATTATAATTACGAGCGAAGAACCAGAAGAATATTATCAGGGTAATTAGTTTGAAGAATATGATATCGAACCTGGAAAAGTAAATATGTCGAAATGGAAGTAATAGTTCTCTATTATGAAATCGTTAGAAAAAAATCAAAGAAGTAGTATTCTTGGTTAAACGTGCATTAGAGGCGATATTGTGGGAGACCAACCCGATGATAGAAATACCTGGACGCTAGAAAGACACGAAAAAGGTCATGAAAGGATTGAACGGTTATCCGCTGAAGTGCTTCTGCTAGGGCCGGAATTTCGCATTATAGCCATGATTTGTTAGACTGTTTGATGATTATCGCCGAGGGCCCCATTTGTCGGGCATTGGATGGATTAATGATGAAGTTAGAAACGGCGTCTGGTTTTAACGTTGCAAGAGTTATCCTTCAATTATGCGCGATATCAAGAAGATTCCAGTGTTTTTCGAGGTTGCTAAGCTTTCCTTCAGCGTCATAAGGCCTGCTCTCCCTCAGGGCATAAACTACAAACACCCCGCAAACCCACATTAATGGCGTTCTTGCAATACGGGTAAATGAGACAGACCCCCATTTTGTTTCCCGAGAAGAAGACTTTGTGCCATATTTCAGTACGGCAATATGCACTCAACAAGGCATTAATGTTGAAATGCCGTGGGCCAAGTTGTGCCGCATAAGGTTATTAACGTAAATCCAGCCCAAGTCTTGAAGCAAATGTATGAAAGGATTTGCAAGATTGTGATACGAAATACTTGCCATTTGGTATAATGGCTTGCCGGTCGAAATACACAAATGGTCATTTGGGCAAATCTATCAAGGGATGAAGAAGGCCAATCGTAGCATGAACCCAAATGAAATGAAATAGCTCCAGTTTGTATCTGTAGGTTGAGCAATTGAAATGCACATTGTCCGAAGGTTATAGGCCTGTGGCGCATATGATAGTAATGGCAATTAAGTATGGCTTCACAAAATGGTGAAAAGGCAATGGCGAAGAACAACGTTTACGGTGCTATGACGGATTGTGTCTAACCAGCTTATCAGAAGAAGCGTCGTCGGAGAGTCTTGCCAGTTTCCGTTTCAAATCAAAAGGGGGTTATTTGAACCACAACACAACCTTTCCAACAGCACCGCAACTAAACATGGGAGAGCCGAAGTATGATGATGACGAAGCGCGGGGAATTTTGGAAGAGGGCTCTAGTCTCCGTTGTTAGTTTGTTGGCAAATATCCCGGGACTTGCAAAAGCAGAATGGATTGCTTGGGGTCAAAGAACGCGGACTTTTGCGTTGTCCGACCAATGCGCTAATGCGATCGAGCTTAAATTTTTAAAAAGCCCCCTTTAAACGCTATAAACTACGCACAAACGCTTCTGGGTAAAGACCAGTCGGCGACGCGGTGGATAAATCATTTAAGCCATTTTGATGTTTCAAAATACTCACCATCATTCTAAGAATAATTCTTCTATCCTGTCTATCAGATTGAATGGATATCTGGGTTTATGAAAAAGGATCCAGATAAGATATTCATCGCAAATTGGACCCGGCGCAGAATGAACCAGTGAGCCAAGTACTTAATGTAAACTGTGATGATTCTTACAATGAAATTCTCGCGCAAATGTTTCCCATCGGTGACTGAATTTGTTGATTTCTACAACGATATATTGACGAAGACAGAGAAAGAAGGGAATGTTGTATAATGAGCTACTAAGTCCTGAGGACGCGGCGTCCCTTTGATCTAGGCAATCCAGATATCTCAACGTAGTAGAGTGGGAAGATTTGAAGCACCATGAGGATGCAGCGTTTCATCCGCATGTATCATTCAACTATGATTCGATCGACAGGGGAATGAATGGGCACGAAATTCAAGGGGGGGGTCATGAGTGGTGAGTTGTAGATGTGGTTGTGGGCGCACATACGGCAGGGTTGCCAAGACACCGCAAGATTAATTCCAACGCCGTGTATACTATACACGATTTCGGGATACTCTTTGGTGATAGAGGGCAAAGACAATCTTGAAGTAAAATTAAAATACCGCGCTCCACGCTTCTCCGACGTTCCTGGTGCCGCCGCACCGGGCATTCAATACAAGGCCAAACAATAGGCAGTAAGTTATACATTCAGAGACGCTCAACAGCAATGGCAACAGCAAGATGATTGCGTACAGCGTTCCACGATGTCAAACTTTTGGATCTCATTTTAGTACAGTAAAAAAGACCCATGCGTGTGCCAAAAGGGTTATTGAAAACGAATTACATCCCCATTTCAAGCTGACAAAAGAGTAATCGGCGGCATTTGCACTGGATGCTAACTATGCATCATTCTCTTGGGCGCAAAGCATTAATACAAGAATAGGCCTGTGCAGTGTGTGCCAAAGTCCACTAGATAAAGATTGGAGCAACCAGAGTTGATAATGCACGTATGCTCATATACAACAAAACTGTCAGATTTCCTGTCAGTCTGTCACATGCAAGTTCACACAATCAGTTTGGAAATTCCAGCCATTGTTCATGTCCCGACCGTTTGTGTAGGAATAGGATACAATTCATCAGGGTTTTCCCACTTAGAAATAATCCTAGTTTGGAACTTCCAGCCAGTGTATCATGGTCCCGCACCCGTTCTTGCAAGAACGGTCAAAGGTCAAAAGGTCAAAGTTCATTCTTTGGACCAAAAGAAAGCTTATTTTTGTCCGAGCTTAGCATAACACGTATTTCTTCTCTGCGCTTGTAAAATTCCGTCAACGAAATGCCATTTTTGGAAATCCTCTGTATTATAAGTTGGTCCCGATATGTTTTCTTATTTCCTGGCGTAGGATCGGAAATTCCAACATTATCCTTCCATCCGTGTTGGAAAGTGAAGTCTCCTTTGAATAGGTAAAGTAATCAAATGCTTTAATCAGAACTACCCTAATCGATAGTGGTGGGGCGAAAAGTAGTTGCGTGGTTTTGCTGAAGTTTAATTTTTCGCTGGTCAATTACCAATACTGTCATTGTAGTCCCAAACCTTTACATCGGGCTGCATGACATAAATGTTAATATAGTTAAAGTTAACACCTCCCTATTTAAGTTACATTATCTCCTCAATCAATTTCTTCTGAAGAAAATCCATCAGCTTCATATTCTATCTACTTCTATCTCTGCAATTTCTGCATTCTGTATTTCTTCTTCTCATTTCTTTGTTTCTCTTATTCTTTCTTCAAATTATCTATTCTTCGTTCCTCTATTTCTTTCTCTATTTCTTCGTTCTCAGTCCTTTCTCTATTTCTTCATTTTCTGGTTCTTCTGTCAAAAATCCAGTGGCTTCAACATCAGGCTCAACATGTACACTCATTCTTTCTATTCCATGGTTGTTCAAGTCTTCATTATTTTTGCCACATGAAGTACCTCTGTTTTGGCATATGGTTGTGTACCATGTTCCATCAGATAAGATGTCTGATTTTGATGAACACTTGTCAAATGTATGTCTGTGTGTAGAGGTTTCAAGTGGTTTAAACTGGAACAAAATGTTCTGATTGCATGTGGCGGTTAATTTGATAGATATTTGATGTTGTCATTTGAGGAGAGGTTTTGTGATTTGATTATCTGCTGTTGCTTTGCATAATGAAAAGCTGTTGGCTGAAGTGTGGGTGACTGGGGGTGTGTATTACCTTTTGCGCATGTGCTTATGTGATAAGTGATTAAGTTAGTACATGATTTTATTTGATTGGGTGTGTAATGCATAGATTGTGACACAAAAGCTCCACCACAGACTACAAGTCCTAATTCAATTGCTGTTAGTGACGGTTCACCACGCTTGAGGGGTGGATTATTGCATTGTATATTTAAGGAATTTCACAAGTTCTCCTTTGCTCAAATGTCTGAGATTCCCCAAACACAGAAAATTGTCTGCCCAAACTTGCAGGCTGCTGCTTGGATAGGTGGAATGCCGATCAGAATTTTTGTGTGAAAAAGATAACTCTTCCATTCTCTTTTTGTCTGAAATACACTCATCCCATTAAAAACTTTGAGTTGCTGAGTTGCTTGTATATTACCATGCTGGGTGAAAAGTGATATATGACCCAGGACATGTACTGAATTTGTCTGAAATCAGTCTCTATTTCCTGGTACCACAGTGTGAATGTTATAATTACTTCAAAGTAGTTGAGCTTACACAATGCCTATATTGTGAGTTATTGCTAGGTTCAGGCCTTGAAATGGTTAACCCTAAGCTAGGAGATGTACCTGTACCAGTATATATTTTCCATGGAGTACATGTAAACTCATGAATTCCTCATCACCTGTAAATGGATGATTGGCAAGGCTGAATATAACACGTATGGTCACCAGTCCTATAGAAAAACCAGCAGAGCATTGAAAATTTTGTCCTTACATCAATGAGATCCTGTTTATGAGGGTAGATGTTCCATGAACACTGTTCCGTGAACAGTCTTTGCCAGGCTTCTATACTGGTGAGCAACAAGTGAATACTGTCCGCTGCTAATGGTTATAGACTTGGTACTTGTGGTGTTGTTTCCTTTCATCAAGCAGCAAACCTGGATCCTTTGACGGGACAGAGTCAAGTGGTCTTTATCAATGCTGAAAGTGGGAAAAATTAAAATGAGAAAATGGCAGACGTGGTACTGTAGTGGTTCTTTCATCAAGCAAGCAACCTGGATCCTTTGACTAGACAGAGTGAAGTTGGGTCTTCATCCCCAATGCTGAAAGTGTGAGAAAATTTAAAATGATAAACTGGAGGACTTGGTTATTGTAGTGGTATTTAATCAAGCAAGCAACTGAACTGAATCTTTTCATGGACAGAGTCAAGTTGGTTCTTTCATCAATGCTGACGTGAAAGTGGTGATAAAACACAAAAAATGGCAGACTTTGTTACCTGTAATGTTTCTCATCGAGCAAGCAAAACTGGACTCCTTTGACTGGACAGAGTCAAGTTGGTCTTTCATTATTTGCTGAAAGTAGTGATACAGCATAAGGGCAGCTTGGAAAATGGCCGGTTGCCAAAATAAATTTGGCAAATTTACAGATGTCTTTTCTATGGAGGAAAGCTCGAGAAGAGATACATTTTTTTTAGCACAAAAATCTTCCAATCCTTTTGTCTGCAGCCAAATGCGAGCTTGGTCTGCAGTTCATCTGAAAAATAATGGCATTCATGTAGGAAGGCCACAGTTCAACAGGAAAATTGATAAAATTAATAACAGACTTGGGACATAAACCGTGCCAAGGTATGTTGATATGGGGTGGGTAATTAACACAATTGTCAGAATATGGACTGAGCGACCAGCAGACTGCAAAATGCAAGCCTCGGCCTCCAAGGGCAAGCATTCTAGCCCCAAGGCCAGCTCGGACTTGAAACACATGGCTTTTAAACACAGCAGCCACATTGTAGGAAAAAAAGCAAGCAACTTTTACCTACAAACACAATCCATACCAAAAACACACAAAAATGCCCCAAACAAAACACAAATTTGCTCAGAAATATCAAAATTCTAATTCATAGAATGAAAAGAAAGGTGAGTACTTGGATACCTGCGAGTTTCAAAGAATTGGACAAGACGACATATATAGTTTAAGAAATTGTTGCTTTGTATTGCACCATCTCGGCGTGGATATGAAATGGCCCACAAATGTGTAGATGCTGAAACATATACGGGAGGTCATCAAAACCACCTCGCCTCTTTTTTTTACAACATTTGAATGGATGCACTTATTAAGGTATAAAAGTGATTCTATGGCTTTACTGTAATAGTGCAGATATGATGTTTGCACCATGTGCCAATGATAATTAGTCAAATACCTTGAGTATTTTTAACGGGATTAGCAGCGATAATAGGTCAAATCGAAAAAAATGTAGAAAAGGCATTTTTTAAACTATTTAAATCAGGGCTAAGTGTTTGTATATTCCATAGAAATGCTTTAAGTAGAACAAAAAAAAACACACACCAAATAGTGAAGAAAAATGAAGTATTTGAACAATTTTTTCATACAGTTCTCCCGTAAAGAGTATACAGGCGATGGCGTCTTAAAAAATCTACATAAAAGCTGGTTGGGGTACACCCAGTACAAGAATAAAACAAATCTAAATATCTTTGTGTTTCGGTTAAACTGACAGGTCATGGCACACAATACAAGCTTAAAAATCTCGGTATCCAGAGAAAAAGAAAAGCTTTTTGATCTCAAGTCGGAAATTTTGATACGCCCGTATCTAAGGACAGAATCAGATAACATATCAAAATATGAATTTTGATGATTTTTTCGAGGTTCGTTTTCAGCAATCTTCTGCTTGTCCCAGTCTAAGTCTACCTTCAAACATTTAAAAGCTACAAACAAAATATGACGCAGATTACTAGTGGTTGTGTAATTTCCACTTTGGATAGAAGATCTGCTAGGAATGGGGACAATTTCTACAGAGTGTGCTTGTAGCGGTTACAGACTCAGTGGGTGACTGTCCCATAATAATGTCATTAAGGAAAATAGGCACGTATATCTGTAGACGGTTGTAACACACAGAAAGACTGGGAGGACAAAAAACTGCCAAAAACCTATGGTAGTTTGGGGTCTCTTGTATTGTGGCCATCATGTGTTGTATGATCATTCATAGGTTTATAATGGGATTTCTATGGCTTTACTGTATAGTGCACAGACGTTAGTTGACAACCCATGCCGCAATGAATTAATTATTCAAAATATCTTGAGTTTAAGTTACTCAAACATTTAAAAGTTACAACCAAAATATGAACTGCAGCATACTTAGTGGTGTGTAATTTCCACTATGGATAGAAGATCTTAGGAAGGGACACTTTCTACAGAGTGTGCTTGTAGCGGTTACAGACTCAGCGGTTGGGGGTGACGTCCCATAATAATGTCATTCAGGACCACTGCCAAGTATGCATCTGTATGTACGGATGAACACACAGAAGTACTGGGGAGGGACAAAACTCCAAAACCTATGGTGTTTGTGGGTGCTATGGTAGTTTATTTGTGGCCATCATGTGTGTATTGATCATTCAAGCCACTATGTCATTTTTTCCCCAAAATCAAAAAGGCCCAGTTGTCTCTAAATTGCTAGTGTTAGGTTCATTATCAACACCTTATATTACTTCTTGTCATGTGAAAAACATACATTTAGGGGATAATACCCATCAGAGGGTAAAAAATAAAATCTACAAATTGAAACTGAGGAAGAAACTACCTTTCTAGTTGCTTTTTATTTGACGACAATCGGAGCTTCCGTTGTCGACAAAGTTATGATAGAAAATGTGTAACTTCGCAAATTGAAAAAATTGAAGTCACTAATCATATTTTCTTAGTATTTTATGGGTTTCTCAAGCTGCGATATTTACTTTTTTTCCACTTAAAAAAAAAATCATATCTCAAAAAGTAAATAAGCTTGTCCACAAATTATTGTGAAAATTGAAGCACTTTTTCTAACCAGTAATTGACCTTAAAATAGATTTCTAAAATACTATTCACATAATGTGATATGGGTCCAAAATATCAGCATTGATACGTTCTTGAATTGCATTAGTTTGGGGAGCAAAAAGATAACTAGAGGATTAATTGTTGGTTTGCATAATTCGACTATATTTTACTCAGAAATTTGCACCTTATCACTAACAATGCTTCTGGACACCCATGCACAAACAACATGATCGAAAAAAAGCTCTGATATAGTGCTGAACTGGTTTCAGCAAGTGGTACCAAAATGGGCAACGTGTGCTAGTGATCCATTTAAAACACAAGACGTATCGGTTTCCTGAACTCGTATTTGTAAACGGTTCGTTAAGATATCGACACTAACTCTCTGGAAAGGTTCAGGTACCTTCCTGGTAAACCATAGGCGCTGCAAGTCTGTGAACGGTACAATGATTCTTGTCTAGTGTCTCCTTGATTTGTTTGAGGCGGAAGCTCTACCATGTAAGTTGTTTATCCTCCCCCTTTTCCCCCCCTTTATTTTTTTTCCCCCCCGTCACTTTCGTCGTCAGTAGAAAATTCGTCGTAGCACTGTGCTTATTGCTGCCGTCTTGCTCTCAGTATACTGGTCTGTACCTTTCAGAGCCTGTTATGCTTCCAGTTTTCAAGCATTCTGTTCCTTCATTTTCATTTTTCGGTCTTCATTTCTTCCTCTCTTTCTCTCTGTCCATTCTTAATTAGCGATCGGAAATATGTTTTCTCAGCAGCTTGATTTCACCCTTAGTGAAAGATTTATTGGCCTCAACCTAGTCTTCTATCTTCTTTTATGTTGATATTGTTGTGTGAAGTAGTGTTAGTTCCAAGTCAAACCCCTGTTACCATCATTCTTCTATCAGGCAAGCATAGTTTCTCTCACAGCTTTTCTACAAGCTGGCGAAATTTCTGGTTTTCTACGGGAGCGTGTTTGTGAGGCTTGTCTGAGTTCTTTTATCTCCCTCTCGAGTCGGCGAGCCTCGCTGTTATCTCCACGTTATCCTGTTGTTGCACCTTAATAAAGCTTCCAAAATGGGCAGTGAGGACAATATCAATTAGCCATTTCAGAAGCCATACTGCATCCTTATTTTCCAGCGAGAACTCCTTAAATATAGGAGATATAAAATACAGTGGTAATTATGTACAAATATTCCAATTTAACTATTTAGCAACGGTTGACATACACAAGCAGGCACGAGAAATAACAATTACAATCTTACGAGAATAAGAAAGTTTTCACTGATCAATCTGTGCGAACATCCGGTCCTATTTCTGTGGAACAATTTGGGGAAAATCTCAAAATTCGAAATCAATACCTCACTTTCACAAACAACATTAAAAGTGAACTTATTTCCAAATATAAAGAATAGTTTTTCCATATTTTATTTAATAACTTGGACTTGGTTGTTTCTGCTATGGAGGTGAGGAATTATGTAGGGGGTCCCAGGGAATGAGAGGCTAGCGAGAGGTTACACCGGAAAGCCCAGCGAATCAGCCACACCGACGTTATAAAACTAGGGGTGAAAGCTAATCGTCAACCCGTTATACGGGAGACCAATACCCGAACAAGCATAAATAGGAAACATTTTTCCAGTCAGCAGACAACTTTTTATAGGTGAGAAAACATCACGCCGATGAGGTTCATTTAATAATTAGGCCTATAAAGGCACAGCATAACAGATATTGAGACTCTACAGACCTGATGAAGTCATTCCCAGAAATTCCATCAGATGTAATGTTTACTCCCAGCTGGTATACAACTTGACTTTAGAAATAGCAATTATACATGACGTACACACAGTGAGTGGTGTTAGTGTAGCTTGGTACACATGGTGTAGTAACCCAATGTCCTCCCTTGTATAATATGGTGTGCTTGCTCAGTGGGCTGTACAGCAGCTTGTTTCCTAACCTGTACAATGAAAAAGTGATATCAGAAAAATATGTTACAAACTTTGTGACAAAATGGTAACATTGACACCCCATGCCCTCTTGGTGCCGCCTCTGGTAAAACACTTAATTTCTCTAATATCTAAGTTATCTAAACAGTCACTTGCAGACCTTTTGACACATTTGGTGGAAAACGAGCAGGAAAACTTAATAATTCTACTGTATGTGCATTTTGGGTGATTTGCTAGGAACCATGATCACATGATTGTCTTGTATTCATGGACAGGAATGGCATGCCGTCTTTCATATCCAAACCAAAACCCTGCCTTAGAACTGTAGCCTCTTTGGTTTCTTGCAAAAGTGCTCACACGCTACCAAAAGTGGTAATCTCATTATTGGCATCCATGGCGTGAAAATAGGCAGATCCTCCCAGCCCTCAAATTGCTGGATCAGTATAGGGATTACATCCTCATGTTGGTTTACGTGTAAATGTGACCGGGGTGTGTCACAATTAATTTATAATAAATCCAGGTTCTGTTGTTCACTTCTCCTTTTATCACATCAGAATAACCAAATAAAAGTAAAACCCTATAGTGTAAACAAAAGATAAAAAAGAACTTTAACCTTAAAGGAAATATGTCAAGATTTTTGTCAAGCTCAGTTTTGACTTACATTCATTAAAAATAATGTACAGACATCACGAATTCCCAAAAAAATAATACAATTTGATGTAAACTTAACAACATAGAGGGCCATTTAATTTTTGCTTTTTGACATACGAAGAAACGGCGGATTTTTTGCCACGGCTTCATTGATCAAAAGCGCCCAATTTTGCTCTCCTCGTGACGTCAAAGTGATGACCAAAACATTGTGTTGACTCGAAGTGTTATTGATGACATTGTAATATTGAGGGATTAATGAAAGTAATAATAAAATTAGAAAAAAAAAAAAAAAAAAAAAAAAAAATGTTTCATTTTGTTGTGTGTTAATTATTATTAAGTGGCAACCACTGGGATATGATGGTCACAACGACGTAAATTATGGATGGTCATCACTTTGACGGCACCATTGCCTGCGATGTGGATTGTCGGAATCGTTTTCGAGTAAGCCTTTGGGCGGAAAATTAAAAGAGCAAAATACTCAACACAGTGTACCAATTTCAACTTATTTGATTTATATGTAATCTACGTTACTTAAGCTTTCCATCCTACAAATTTCCAAATATCAGAATCTGATAATGTTCCTTTAATACAAAAGTGGCAATTAAAATATCCATTAAAATATTCAAATGTATCATCCAACATTATCAAATATTGTGTCAGATTACAGTTACTCTGTAATACGTTCTGAAATACACTTGAATCTCAAATGCTCTAAACTTCTAAAATTGTTGCTTATGGCCAGTGTTCTCTACTGTTGGTAGCAGAATTTTAACACCAAGGATTTCTTCATCTGTTGTGCCCTGGAGAGGTGCTGTATTTTAGCCTTTGCTGGGTACTATTCCACAAATGCATGCAGCCACATTAGATTGATTCAACCAGAGTTGGAAATTAGCATCCACAGCTTGTACACAAAGCAATTTCAGCAACTTTGAGAACTCATTTGTCAAAAGTGGTGATGACCCTTAGCATACTGAGCAGTAATTTGTTTATGCTTGTTGGTTCTTGACAGTAAACCTCTCTGTTTACACCCCTGTGTTTACACCCTTGAATATTTAGCAAGCTGTTGTTTTGCAGTGGTTTGCATGATTTTATTTTGATTTTTGTGATAACTTCAATGTCTCAGTTCTTTCTCAAGTGTGTATCTTTGTTTTTTTCAGCTCTTTTTTGGCGGGTACCGGTATTTGATAGTCTTCATGTGAACTTTCCTTAGAGACTTGTTTTTAGCTTGGTTCTCTAGTACTCGATATAGCTTTTGGCTTTTGCAAGAACTTGTGTTTTATGATTTTGAAAATTATGCTTTTCAAGTCCAGAAATTTACTCACATTTTTAGACGTTTCGTTCTCCAGTCTTTTCCAGCTGCAGGAAAGAACTTTGCACTCTGCAGATGAAAAAAAATACGCATCTCGCGGGAGTAAAGCGGCTGGATCGGCACATTACCTGAAGAAACGTCTAAAAATGTGAGTAAATTTCTGGACTTGAAAAGCATAATTTTCAAAATCAGATTACACTACCAGTCCTTATGAACTTATTTTAAAAAAAACTTGTGTTTTAGCTCATTTCCATGTACTTGATATGATTTTTTTGGGAGAACTTTAGAAACTTGATGTATTTAGATTGGTTCTCAGGTACTTGATAGCTTTTGTGAGAACTTTCTTTTTAAGGTAGAAAGATCCTAATCAAACTAAAGTCTTGATTTAAACATTTTTCATGTCTTTTCATACATAATATTAAAGTATATGTGCAATTATGTGCAATCCGACACTTTCTGAATAAATTATGCAAATGAGAGATCCATTATGGCCGTCAATGGTTGTTATTTTGAAGAAATTTTGATGCATTCTCCTGACCAAAGTGTACCACCTATCAACATAAAACTTGGTATTTATGATAATTACACAATTTGCCTTGTACTGACGATTTTATTTTTTCTAATTTATGAAAAGGTTTTGATTAATATTCAAAAATATGAAAATTACATGAATTTCACAGCTCATTAACATGTTTAATGCTAAATAACTCCAAATCGGGGTAGACTTTTAAAAAATAAAAAAACGTCATTACAAGCAGTATCATCTAATGAACACCTCTGGCAAATGGCATTTTATTTGAAGAAACAAAACTGGAAATATTGTGCATCAAAAATGACACTTTGGTCCAAAAATAGAAACTGAGAAATTGGCAAAAATAGGTTTTCGGATACTTACTGGTCAATTAACATCACCAGTGTTCTTGCAGCCATTACATTACTTTCCTTAACCCCTATGTAAAAGAGGTTGTATTTGCTTGATTCCCTGGTCTGTACAGAACAAAGTGTTTCCATTTTTTTTATTTCTGTAAGTTTTTGCAAAATATCCGTAACTAAGGTCTAAACGCGTTGCTAAGGAAACAAACATTAAAATATAGTAATTAGCATTTTTGGATTTTTTTTCATGGTTGAAATTACTAAAAACTGGACAAAACAGAAAATTGATTTCTTTAAGGAAAAAACATTTTTGATTAGGATCTTTCTACCTTAAGCTCAGTTCTCCATTCATAGCGTTTGCAAGAACTTTCTTTAGAAACTTGTTTTTAGCTAGGTTCTCTGGTACTTGGTAGCTTTTGTGAGACCTTTCTTTAGAAACTTGTTTATTAACATGGTTCTCTGGTACTTAATATTTTTTGCAAGAACTTTCTTTAGAAACTTGTTTTTAGCTCAGTTCTATTGTACTTGGTAGCTTTTGTGAGACCTTTCTTTAGAAACTTGTTGCTTTTTAGCTCAATTCTCTGGTACTTGTTTTATAGTCAGCACCCTCTTGTCCAAAATTTTAAAAATGTCATAAATGAAGAATAAAGGGTTTCTGAAGGAATCTGTTGGCCTTAGGTAATTGGTAGTACAAAAAAATAGAAAAAAAATGTTACTATTTGTGTATCTTCTACCTTTTTCTTCTTTGTGCCTGTTTTAATTGCATTCTAAAAAAGGAAAGAGATGCACCTTTCAGATATTTAGCTGCATCCTTGATTAAACTATCTATGGGTATCTTATTTTGAACGATCTTGACCACCTGATTCGCCAGGTCTTCAATTTCTTGTTTCAACAAGCTTCGCTTCTCGAGATTTGAATCTCTTTTTTGTTGCTGCATCTGTTGTTTTAGTTTCCTTGTCTCTTTCTTTAGATACTTCACTTGGTTTCTGAAGTTTCCATCATTGCAATTGTGATATATGTGTATCTTTAGTATAGTACCTGTGGAATGGAAGATGCATATTAATCTTATTAATTAACCAGTTCTCTTGTACTTGATAACTTTTGTCAGCACTTTCTTTAGAAACCTGTTTTTTAGCTTATGCAACCTCTCGCAATGCATAAGGTCATGGAGTGGTTTGTTCATTATTTGAAAGAAAACAAGTTACTACAAAGTCAGAAAAACAAAATCAACATAATTTTCATTTACCTAATGTATGAAATCTATTTAAAGGCACTATCAGTGATTTGCTAATCTTAAAATCAAAAACCAATTTGTGCATGTCTGTAACAGGTATAGGTATCTTAATATATCCTACAAGTGCTAAGACTGAAAGCAACCTAATAGCGACAACATCTGGTGTTTTAGTCATTGCTGTCCGTATGGACACTTACTATAACATGTAATTGAATGGAGATTCATATCTTTGAGCACTGCAGGTTTCTTCCTTTACTGTCAATTTTTCAGTTTGCAAAGTAACTTATGAAAATTCCCTATTCTATTTCTAACGTCTTAATCCTCATTTTAAGCCATTTCTGCAAATTTCTAATATTTCGACTCTTTTGGGTGAATCACTGACAGTCTATTTAAAGTGACATGAGGAGATTTGTTTAGGATGCGAATTTCTCTCAAATTTCACTGGATCGGTTGTAGACCACCTACCGAGAACATTTCGAAGGTTTATCGGACAAACAGGTGTAAAAGAAAACCGCAAACCTTGTTTTGAACTTGACCTGCTATAGTATCGTTCCCCATGAAACCTGCTTTGATTTCTGTAGTGCACGACAGAAAACTATAAATCATCTTATTACAGAAAGAAGGCGTATTACTGCTTATTCACTTCAGGTGTGATCTAAACAGTGGTAAGCATTCAAATAGTAAAAACCCGGGTTCGAGAAAATGGGGGGCGCTTCTTCCTGGAAATCTCCTCAGTCTCTTTTAATACCAAAGGATTGTCCTAAACTGTGACATGCACATTGCGTACATACGGTACCTCATTCTGAAACAAATAACCAAACCAAGAGTTGTACAAGTACTCAGTCCAATGTCTAATATCATGACATCCCATGCATTGTTGGCAACTCTTCCAAGTAGGTATGTAGGGTGGGAAGATCACAGAACTTGGTGATTGTAAAAGTTCAAAGGTTGAACATGGCCAACATTCACTTTATGATGATAATCAAACATGATTTAATGAGGGGATGTTTATCGAAGTTACCATAAACAAAAGTTACAAAATACTAAAATCTGATTTGTATTAGTGGAAGAAGAATCAGACATTGTTGTACAGCACACGCTAGCACACGTTCTTCAATTGACAAGGCCAATTCACGGACGGTATAACCTAATCTCACTGGCAAACATCCAGAGCTGGACTATTAATAGGCAGCGAGGGGCAGTAGTAACTTTAAGGAGTCCAGCAGAAGGATGCAGGGGACATGGGTTTTCCTGGACTGACTATTTTTGCTACCATTAGTTATTGTTGCTTATGGCTAGGTTCTCTAATGTTGGTAGCGAATTTAAGACACAGTATTCTTCCTCTGTTGCGCATGAGAGGTGCTGTTGCTTGGCTTTTGCTGGTGGAGTTGCTGATGAGAGGCATAAGATTAAAACTGTAGTTCCACAAATGCATGCAGCCAATTAGAGGATTCCAAACAGAGTTGGAAAATTAGGCATCCACAGCTTGTACACATAGCAAATTCAGTTGATTTCGAGAATTCTTCTGTCAAAAGTGGTGATGACCTTAGCATACTGAGCAGTAATTTGTTTTGTGCTGTTGATTGTTGACAGTTAAAACCTCTCACAGGCTGAATTTTTAGCAAGCTGTTGTTTTGCAGGGAGTTCCTGTAACACACATTTTATTCCATGACGGGTTCCGAATCATAACGGTTTTTGTGTCAGAAAAAGTGGTCAGAGGGTCAGGTTATAGAAACTCCCTGTATTGAAGTGGTTTGAATGCTTTTATTTTATTTTGAATTTTGTGATATTGTCTATATCCAAGGTCTTTCTCAATGTGTTTTATCCGTCTTTTTTTTCAGCTCTTTTTTGGGGGTATTTGAGAGCCTTTATGGAACTTTCCTTAGAGACGTGTTCTCTAGGACTTGATAGTTTTGCTTGCGGAGAACTTTTTTAGAAACTTGTTTTAGCTACAGGTCTCAGGTACTTGATAGTTGATTTTTTTGCAAGAACCTTCATGTAGAAACTTGATGTATTTTAGTTGTTCTCAGGTGCTTGATAGCTTTTGTGAGAACTTTCTCAGAAACTTGTTTTAAGACTCGGTTCTCCATTACTTCAAGCTTGGCAAGACTTTTCTCTAGGTACTGGTAGCTTTTTCGAAACTTTCTTAGAAACTTGTGCTCTGGTGTCTCTGGTATTGTTTCATGGGATCTGTACCGTCTTTTCCTAAATTAAAAAGTAATGATTAAACCCTGCTTTGAATTCAACCCGCTCAAGCCATTTTAAGTGTGCGTTACTTGCAAAAATAAAGGGTTTCAAAGGAATCTATAGGCTTAGGCAATTGGTAGTACAAAGAAAATAGAAAAAAAAGATTAGTGCTCTCTACCTTTTTTCTCGCTGTGCCTGTTTTATTGCCATGATATAAGGAACGCGTGACCTTTCAGATATTTAGCTGCATCCCTGATTAAACATCCTATGGTATCTTATTTTATCTTGTCCAGATCATCGCAAGAGTCTTAAAGTTCTTTAGCAAATTTTATTTTTTGTATCGTGTCAAGAACTGTTAGTTATGGCAGAAACTTGCCGTTTTTTGCTCAGTTGATGGTGTAAGTGTGAGGTTTGCTTGTTTTGGCTCTTTTTCAGGCACTTGATAATTCCTTGATTACGCTTAAGTGATTAATTTCTTGAGACGTCTATAGCCGTGCATCCTGTGGGGACTAGTCAAACTTCTTTTGGTGTCTGACAGAGATTGAGACTCTACAGCTATGAAGTTCATTCTCAGAAATTCATCAGATTTATGTTTACCACAAGTGGTATACAACTTGACTTTAGAAATAGCTTTTATACATAGTCACCACACACAGTGCAGTTTGGTTTAGTGGTAGCTTGGTACACATGGTGTAGTAACCCAATGTCCTTGCTTGTATAATATGATGTGCTTGCTCAATGGGCTGTACCACTGTTTTCCTAACCTTCAGAATCGTCACCCTGCCTACGATAATTGCCTAATTCATTTTTTTGTGTCATCTTGCAAGAATTGCAGAATTGGCACATAGGGATTACTCTGTTTATATCTGTGTCTGTGGTCAAAATTTTAACCCTTAATATATTGCAAACCGTATGAGTTCCGTAGGGCCTACGATGATGTAAAAATTGTAGGCCAGGAAAGATACTGAATTTTGGTGTAAACCTCGAACTAATTGCTATCAAAGGTTTTTCTTCCCATTGCATTTCTTTGAAGTACCCACAATGACATACTAAACGTCCGAGAAAATCCGGGTTTTCCAGAAATATTGTCTCATTTGCATAAATTTCAAATGGCCGCCCCCATTTCCTAAGGACTGTTTGCCCATAACTCAAGATTCGAGAGTCATAGAGATGTAATGTTGGTGTCCCTACCCATGTTTTGGGGGGCTACGACTCAAAAGAAGACTCAAATAGCAATATGAGATGGAGCGGTTTCAAAGGCCTTATTATGCAGTAAAACCAATATGGCCTGCCATTTGGGTTGACTTTCTGAAATGAGTTATGTTTGAAATTTGTTTATGGTGTCCCATGCTTATGTTATCAAAGAACATGTTTATTAAGTTGCCATTTACAGAGCCAGGGCCTCAAACTTGATGAAAAATATCTAATTTGACAATATTTGTGGATTCAAAACTTTCTTGATCAATTTCAAAATACAAAAAAAGAACACTCTTAAGACGTCTACCAACACCTAACAATAAAAAAATCGGAAGAAATCCTTTTGTTCATTTACAAGAGAGGCCTTTACTTGGTAGCTCATAGCTTTTCATTTGCCAAAAGTACGTATTTCTGAACAGCTTCGACTATAAAGTTCGCCTTCACTGTCTATAATACTCCATGCAAAGCCTTTTTCATGCATGTGTAGTTGTAAGAGTATGCAAAATGTGCCTATCTCACGTAACCCTGATTGTTAAAACCACCTTCAAACGATATGCTGCTGAGTTGACCTTATCTCTCAATGTTTTCCCTTATGTATTATCCTGCACCAAACCTTAACCCTCCCACCGTTCTAGATACCCCAACATTGTAAAAAAAAGACCTATCGCTAATGGTGAAAAAAATGGAACAGAGATAAGTACCACCAAGGGTAGTCGAAGACCAAGCTAATAACCTTTAAAAATTATTCTTTGTTTGCTTAATAGGCACACTTAAGGAACTCAAACCATTAGAGCATGGAGCAAATATCATGGGGCCCTAATCATCTTATTTAAAGTATTCCTTTATAGCAACCTATCCCCTACAGAAAGTTTAACACCTTTGGTAGTTAGTTATGGAACCCTCTTTACATCAATGCTAGGTAGGTAGTACTTCTCAACTTGTTGGTATCAACTTTTTCAATGAGGGGCCATTATTAAGTTACACGGGGTCAAACTTTGAAAATGCCCCCATCATGTTGAAATATCCAAATTGGTCCATGCTACACGCCTGCCGGAAAGCCCCGCACTCGATTCTGATGCGGCGCCATAGCCAATATCAGTGTCACGACCCGCGATGAGTATCGGGGTGGGCGGCAGCTTGCCTCGCACGTCTGCTTTTCACACCCCCGCACTACGCCGCGCTCCGGCCTCGCGCGCGACGAACTGCGACCCAGTATATGCGTCGGCCTTTCCGTCGTCACCTGTACGTGGTTGATGGCCACCCTGACGCGCGCGAGGGCGCACGTTCAACAATCGCGCCGTGACCGGCTATACAACTGCGTGTAAAAAAGTCACTCTCCAATTGTACAGGGGTCAAACATTAACGGCGTAATCTGGAGATGGGTCTACATTTAAATACATTGCAAATTATTGCCTGAGGTAAGCGGACCTCCCGCCGCAAAAACCGTAACAAGCTAAGCTTTTGATTACTGTTGAATGTTTAGGCTGCCAGGGCTCCTGACAACAGCTACCGATGCGACTACGACCTACGGGCGGTCAAAGAAGGTCAACGCCTATTGGATTATGTCCGATGACCTATTTGTCCTCATAATATGATTAACTATAACACTATAATAGATGGGGTATAACTATTCCTTATTTTGGACGCGGAACCAGTGAACACAAAATTGAGCGACTTATGATTTTGACCCCGTACAAATAGAACTGACCTTTTAACCATTTTTACCCCACAAACTCCCCAACCAATGGTCTAATGGTTAACGAAACCTTCTCCTTGTTGGAATCCCTTACTGACCAACCGGACAATATGGTATCCTTTTGAGAGTACTACCTTCTCGTTGCTATAAATAACTAGAAGGTTCCCACTACCTACCAAAAGGTGCAAAAGCCTTATTTCTGTAGTCAGGTAAACGAGGAATGTTTGAACCTGGGTCCGGCTTTCTCTATATTGCCCACAGATTTAAAAGCATATGTCGCAAACTCTTTTGTACTTTTAAAATTTGAAAATTACTAATAGTTAAGATTTATATTTAAAAATGCTATGGATGAATGGGGTATGTTCAACTCCCTACAGTTTTTCTTCTTCTCCTGGTGCAAAAAAGTGTGCGCATGGTGTCGCAAAATGGTTTGGGTTCTTTTTAGGTTTTTTTTAAAAAAAACCTAAGTTATACACAATTTATTGAAAAATTCGTGCCCCACCCACCTTACCGGGGCGGGTAAGCCGCCCAAGTTGAGGGGATTGGTGAACCTCCTATACTTTATGGACGGTGGGGAGGTAAAATGTGTGTCGTACCGCACCACTAGATTTGCTTTTTAAAAGCAAAGGTGTCATGTTTTATTTATAAAAACTTAATTTTTTATTAGTTATGTTAATTTAGGTTTTTGTTCTTATTTGAGCCCAAAATTCAAACATTGTCCTTCCCTAACCCTTTGTACACAAAACCGATTTCATCAACACACACCACCAATTTTTGCAAGGGCGCCGTGCATTTTGACGTCATAAAGCAAGATGCTGGGAATTTGGGTACTTATTCTCATGATACTCGCACTTAGATAGCTATGAGAAGGTCATGCCTACATTAAGTCAGGGTGCTCCGTACTATTGGGCGGCACAAAACAAGTTTTAAAGGGTGTGTCTATGGGAAAATATATGGAGTTACCAGTCACACCCCCCCCCCCCCCACTGCCTGGTTAGACTGTTACCAAAATACACCTGATTAGACGAATGTTAGCATACAAAATATTGATAGTTTGCTAACCGTACCTAGGAGCCAAGTCCCGCTTGCTAATAGCCTCGTCCCCAGACCCCAGATTTAACCGAAGTGGTAAAAAGATTGGTATATGTAGAAAGCTAAAATACCGTTTTTCTCATTTAATCGCTGTTGAAATCGAGGGCTAAAGGATATTTGGTTTGGGAGTTTATGAGCGAATAGTATTTTACAACAGTACTTTAAACTCAGATTTCATATCTCACATAAAAGGGTTGAATTCCGGCGCGAACTTTTACAGGTGGGTGTTTGGGGGTGAAGTCATTCTATCAGATCGAAAACGTTTATTACTTAATCGGGGTCTCCCCTTTAAAATTATGTAATCACATGTGTCGATTCTTCGCGGGTCCGGACTTGATAAAAAAAATCCGGAAGCCAAGGACTATGGTTCTATCTCATGTTAAGACTGTGTGTATATGAATGACAATAGTCTTGTTCCAGACTTGTTTTTCATACAATATTGGTGCCATATTGGCAAAATTAAGATTGCCACGATCTCAGGATCATATCAGTATTGCACAATTATATACCATTGGGCTTTGCTGTCTGTCCATTTGTATTTATGCTATTTAAAGGAAGAAGGTGTCTCATCATTCCATTATACAATTCACATTGCATATGTGACCACGAATTTGTGTATAGACCTAATATAGACTTCCTTCGGAGTGTGGACAAACTCTATCAAAATGGCGGCCATTTTGATTTAAGAAATGCAACTTAAAGCCTGAACCAAACATCCTATGGCTCTTAGTACTGTCATAATGTGTTCAACAGACCTTGAAAACATGGGTATAGATCTACCGAAATTATTCTGCGATGAAGTCTCTAGTCAACTCAAGATTTCAAAATCCTACAAATGGCGGCATGCCTTTTGATTTATATATGCAAATTAAAGCCTGAACCAACAGACAGACTATTAGTACTGTCATAATTGTGTTCACATACCTTGAAAACATGGTATAGACACCAACATATTCTGCTAACGAGTCTCAACCTCAAGAGAGTTAACAAAATCTATCAAAATGGCGCCATTTTGGATTTATGGCAAGTAGGCATATTTCTGCCACCTCGGGATTTCCTCTGACTTTTAGTATAATCATTTCGGGTACCTTAAGCAAATTGCATTGTGCAAAAAACCCTTTGATAGCAATTTGTTCCAGTTCCAGGTCAAACCTCAATTTTCCTGGACTATTATGACAAAGGAGGTCGGAGTGGTTGGGTGACCTGCTGTTGAACCACTCAATGTGACCTTGTTACCTCATGTGACTTTGTTGATCTCATGTGACCCTGTCTTGCCCCCATTCACACAACCCGAGCGACTCGGTGCGATGACACGGGACCCGCATGTATTTTTTCCCTTTTCATTTCTTGTTTTGAGATACAAGAAAAATTTTTTAAATGAGAATAAGCGTCTTAACTGCACAAATTTTTTTAAGGCAGCAACTGCACAGCATAGAACTGAACCGGAAAAAGGTCAACTGTCATGGGTGTGGTGTCCTTCATGGTCTTACGTCTCATTGACTGCTTTTTCCTTCTGGTCTTGTTTGAGGTGTTAAATTTGAGTGCCTTTGAAATGAATGGCTAGTTTAATCACAGATATTTTTGCTGTCATGTCTTCATAAAAAGTAATTGCATGTATACCATAGACCACAAACATTTTTGTTTCATTGAGGCCTGAAATATTACCAGCAGTGCAGTTTAACCAAGTCATCACCTCCTGTCCTTTTGTATTCTGTCCACGGGTCAAATCATTTTGGACTATTTCAGTGGTAAAGGATAATTTCAATAGCGACACTAACCCACCCTCTACAGTTAAACATAAATGCCTAATACCCGCATTTTAATTGAGTTTCAATCCTGTCTGAAGGCTATCCAATACCCCCTGGCAAATCTGAGGCACCTACAACAACCCCCCCCCGACCCAAAGTCAATCCGTCTAGTACCAATTGTGGGAACAAGGCATGTGCGTTCTCTACAAGTGAGCGCAATGGTGGCATTATTTTTCCTCGAGCAGGGCGCGCACCAGTGTTGTGTAACCCATCGTTCCACTACCGTCCTCGGCGGAGGACCCCTTGTACTCGGTTGCTAAACTACACTCAACTGAAAGAGCCCAAGAAAAGTAACGCTGATATTCCTCAAAATGCTCTCATCGCATAGCATTGCTATTATAGTAAAGAAAAATTAAACTTAATTACCTACAGACTATGTCAACTGGGTGCATGGAATTCCCATTAGTTGTCATCCCATATTTGGCATCTGCTCTCTCTGGAGAAAAATGAATGTGATGTCCTGTAGTTGAAGGAACCTATCGAATTCACAAAGTTGAGAGTTCAGATCCCAGCGTTGTGGTGGGTTCACATTCAACAAATCTTCAAATTCATGCCAAACTCCATCAAGTATTGTGAATGTCCATCAACCAGGAACATCTTAGAAGGGCCGTTATATAATATATTGGTAGAAGCTGTCCCATCTGTGTAGCTACCCTGGTGTATATCCATGAATTGTTTATAAACTCTTCTTACCAAGTGTCACAGAGAACTCATCACAAAGCTTCAAACATGTGTACCTAAATTGGCATTTCCCAAAGACAGCACATTAGTCCATATTCAGAATAAACCATGTGGTTCTTTAAAATCTCGCTAGTCGTCACATGGAAACATCATACCTCCACTGGAGTACAGCCCTGACGCTGCTTGGCATTCTTTCTGATGATGTTGCAAGTTTCTGGGTCATTCGTAGGGCCATGGTCCAAGTGGGTTTGATGACCAGTTACCAAGGATTATGGCTAGGTAGCCTGGTTTGAGGGATAAGTACATTGTGTCCATGGATATTCGCGACCACTTTCACGACTGTACGACCCCCGGCCTCCAAGAGATAGCAGACAGGTAACATGGGCCTTGATATTAGATACTTACCCCATGGCATTACAAATCGTTGCCAAGCTGCTGCCTTCTTCAATACCAACGCCGATGGTGTAACCGCCTCACCCAAACCGGGGTGGTGGCTGGTGAAATTCTCCCGCGGATCACGATCTGTTCTGCTGGCCTTTTGATTGACTTCCTGCATGGGATCGGGGTTTGCTCAAGAGTGCTTGTCGGACATCTCTTGAGGCTGTGACTGTCGATGTGGTTGTAATTGTGACTGTGGCTGCAGCATTGGACGTGGTTGTGGCGTGGCTGCAGCATTATAAGTGGCTGTGACTGTGGCCATGGCTGCGGCTGTAGCGCTGCTGTGGCTTCACGAATCTTATGGACTGATTGGCAGTGGGCTTCTGATGACTTCCGGAACCGGTTGTAGCTGCGGATGTGAGCTGGTTCAACGCATAGTTGAGGCTCTGTCTTGTGGTTTTGCGTAGTACTGGTTTGGTTGAGTCTGGTGTGGTCGAGTAGTAGATTCAACTGCTGCATCATTGATGGTGGATTGCATCTTTGCTGGTGGATGCATCATTGGTGGTGCCTGCTGGACCTCGGTGTTTGGGGCAATCCGTAACGGAGTGGCCGATCTCCTCCACAGAGCATCCCTGGCGTGGGGGCTCGATAAGACACCATTGGCGGGGCTGCCCCTCTAGCGCGCAGATGGCTCTTAAGACCCACAGTAAAATGTCTCTCATACGGCGATGGTCACTGGGCTTCCGTCACCGCCGCAGTAGCTTACTGCTGTGCCTCCAACTCGTGGGGACGGCGAGTAGGGTTGGTGGCTAACCCTTATGCTGCAGGAGGCACGGCTTCTGAGGCGTCTGACGGTTTTTTTGCCGCTGCGGTCATTTGCGTTGTCGCACCCCAGGTCCGCTGTACTGACTACAAGGATTTGGTATATGATTATACAACCTTGCTTGCTTGGGGCACCTTAGTTGCTGGGCACCTTGTTGAAGCGTGTGGAGGCTTTTGTTTTGCCTTCTTCTCCAAAGGCCCCCTGATATAAACGTTCGAGTCCTTCTTGTTCTAGCAATCTGATGACGTCCATCTCGGGTCTTGTGGTCTCACTACTGGTGCGGCAGGTCGCCCTTATCACGGAGCCCAATCTTTCCAAAACCTAATTTAAAAAACACAATTAACATCTAATTACAAGCAAAATTACAATCTAACCACTCTAGCGTTCGCGATTTTGTTCTGATACGTTTTGCAAATGAAATAAAGGCTGTATATTTCCAAAAACTTCCAGTTGTTCGATTATCCCACCTACAATGGAATATGCAAGTTTCACATTGCTGGGCTGGTTCGCTACGCAACCCTTCTCCGCATCCTCACCCTCACTTCTCAACAACCATAGATGCCCCTTCCAGAGATTTGCCATTTTCTCATCAATGGTATCCCCAGAGTGAGCCACATCGACACTCATCCACATGCTCAGCCCCAGTCTTGTTCACTGGCTGCACCAGAGCTTTCTGGCGTCCTCTGTCCCTCGCCACTGTGTTTGGATCAGGCCTCTCATGGCTCCTCTTTTCCACCACATGTCTTATGGACAAGCTCACGATCTTCATCAGATCATGTCTCGTCGACCGTGTGCTGTGAAAGTCCCCAGGTCCAACTTGGCCTCCCACAACAGATCATTTCTCCCATTCTCTGTAGGCTTAGGACATGACTTCCTGCTCATGTATCTACAAAGCCTCGGGTCAACGTTCAGAGAGGATGAGGGCCGCAGGCAATTAATCTACACTATCCAGTCTACTTGGCACCCAATCCCAATATGCCAGGTGGATTCACTACACCCTTCCAAATACCCTGTGTATTAATTTGCTGGCCTAGATTACCTTGACATATAAAAAAGATCCTTTCCTGTTTGCACGAACAGCCACGTCCTAAGTGTCACCGCGCCGTATTGCCCTTAGATGAACGCTCGAGTACACCTTTCGATATAACTCCGAGCACCTCGTCCCGCGGCTCCTTGCAAGCCTCCTTAGGCAAGGTATGTCTGAACAGTTCTCATGGGTAGATCCATACTTTCTGTGTCATATCTAAAGGAGATCTTTACCGTTGGGATACCAATGAAAAGATGGCGCCAGCTACATGCGTCGGGAGGATACCTTTACTATCTTCAAACCCAAGCAAGGGAAGGAACAAGTTTCTTTGGTATTATTTTCTGTGTCATATCTAAAGAGAGATCCCTTCACATCCATGGTTGTACACCAACGGAACTACTGGATTCACGGCCCTCCTAGTGTCTGACTGCACTCGACATTACCCGGGGAGCATCTCACTCTGGAACCTCCAACGAAACCCAACACAGGAACAACTGGAACAATTTCTGGTATTAATTATCTGTGTCAATCTCTAAAGAGAGATCCATTTCAATGTTGGAGACCCAAATGAAAAGATTTTAGTAATGGGATTCCTTCTGGTCAACCCCAAACAATGAAATTGACCAATGTTTCTTGGTAGTATGTTTCTGTGATCGTCCATTCGTAAACGAAGATTCCTTTCATGGTTAGGAGACCAAGAAAGATTTAGATGGGATTTCTTTCTATCTTCAACCCACGCAAGTGGAGATTGACAAATTTTCTTGGTATTATTTATTCTGTGTCAATACTAAGAGAAATCCTTAGGTCTGTTCGGAACCCCGAGAAAAACTTAGATCGGGATTTTCTTCAACCCAAATCAATGAAAAACTGAACGAGTTTCTGGTATTAATTTTCTGCTGGTCTATCTAAAGCGAGATCCTTTCACATGTTGGGACGACCCATGGAAAAGGATTTAGACGCGTGGGATTTCTTCAACCCCAACGCAAGGGAAATTGAACAATTTCTTGGTATTAGTTCCTTTTGTTCATAAAATCTAAAGAATGCGAGACATCGCTTTCGAATCGTTGGATCCCCAAGGAACGATTTAAGTGGATTCTCTTCAACCCCAAGCAAGGAAATTGAACAAGTTTTTGGTATTCTTATTTCTGTGTCCATTCTATAATAGATCCCGATCCTTTCATGTGGAGACCAAATGGAAACAGATTTGATGGGATTTCTTCAACCAGGCAGGCCATTGAACAAGAGTTTCTTGGTATTATTCTGGTCGTATCTAACATCCATCTTCATGTTGGAGACCAAGGAAAAAGACTATTACCCGGATGTGGGATTCCTACTCATCACCCAAGCAAGGAATTGAACCAGTTTCTTGGTAATTATTTTCTGTGTAACACTATCTAAAGAGAGATCTTCATGTTGGAGACCAAGGAAAACGATTTGCGTAGATGGGATTTTCTTCAACCCAAATAGGGAATTGAACAAGTTTCTTGGTCTATTATTTGCTGTGTCCGTAATCTAAAGATAGATCCTTTCAGTGTGGGGACAAGGAAAAGATTTAGATGGGATGTCTTCAACCCAAGCAAGGGAATTGAACAAAGTTCTTGGTATTATTTTCTACTTTCTCATAGCTAAAGAGAGATCCTTTCATTGGAGACCAAGGAAACGATTTTTGGATTTCATTTCTTCAACCCCAACCAGGAGATTGAACAAGTTTCTTGGTATTATTTTCTGTGTCATATCTAAAGAGAGATCCTTTCATGTTGGAGACCAAGGAAAGATTTAGATGGGATATTGCTGCAAACCCAAACAAGGAATTGAACAACACTTTCTTGTATTATTTCTTAGTTTCTATCTAAGAGAGATCCTTTCATGTTGGAGACCAAGGAAAATATTTAGATGGAATTTCTTCTTCACCCAAGCCAGGAAATTGACCATTGTCTTTCTTCTTGGTAAACAATTAGTTCTGTGTCATATATAAAGAGCGATCCTTTCATTTGGAGGCCAAGGAAAAGATTTAGATGGATTTCTTCAACCCAAGCAAGGAAATGAACAAGTTTCTTCTTGGTATTCTTTTCTAGTGTCATATCTAATAGCGATCCTTTCATGTTGGAGACCAAGGAAAAGATTTAGATGGGATTTCTTCAAACCCAAGCCAGGGAATTGAAACAAGTTTCTTGGTATTATTTTCTGTGTCTATCTAGAATAGAGATCCTTTCATTTGGAGACCCAAGGAAAAGATTTTGAGGGATTTCTTCAACCCAAGCAAGGGAATTGAACAAGTTCTTGTATTATTTTCTGTGTCATATCTAAAGAGAGATCCTTTCATGTTGCGACCAAGGAGATTTAATGGGATTTTTCAAACCCAAGCAAGGAAATTGAACAAGTTTCTTGGTTTATTTTCTGAGTGTCATATCTAAAGATAGATCCTTTCATGGTGGAGACCAGGAAAAGTTTAGATGGGATTTCTTTCAACCGCAATCAAGGAAATTGAACAATTTTCTTGGTATTATTTTCTGTGTCATATCTAAAGAGGATCCTTTTATGTTGGAGACCAAGGAAAAGATTTAGATGGGATTTCTTCAACCCAAGCAAGGGAATTGAACAAGTTTCTGTATTATTTTCCGTGTCAATCTCTAAAAAAGATCCTTTCATGTTGGAGACCAAGGAAAGATTTGATGGGATTTCTTCAACCCAAGCAAGGAAATTGAACAGTTTCTGGTATTTTTCTGTTCATTCTAAAAAAGATCCTTTCATGTTGGAGACCAAGGAAAGATTTAGATGGGATTTTCTTACAACCAAGCCCGGGAATTGAACAAGTTTCTTGGTATTATTTTCTGTGTCATATCTAAGAGAGATCCTTTCATGTTGGAGACCAAGGAAAAGATTTAGATGGGTTTCTTCAACCCAAGCAAGGAAATTGAACAAGTTTCTCTGGTATTATTTTTCCTGTGGTCATATCTAAAGAGAGATCCTTTTCATGTTGGAGGCCTAGGAAAGATTCATTGGGATTTCTATCAATCTCTTTTTGGCAATATAGGGCACATGTGAATTGATCTTTTAATAACTTATTGATAGGTCGGATCTGCTTCTTTGGTACTTCTATGTCAGTGTACATACCTCTTGTGTCTTTTGTTTCTGTGGTCCTACTTCATGGTGACCTCTTCCATGATTTCTTTTCTTCAGCTGAAAGGCTGGTGACATAAACAACTCAATCTCATTCTTCCTCGCAGGCCTCTGGATCATAATTAAGTATACCTATGAGTTTTTGTGTTTTGGCCATCTAGATGGTGTCATAATCAATGGCATCCAATATCTTTCGTGGCGGATGGCGGTGACATCATCTATTCTGAGAGGCAACCAAAAAAATCTCATCTTTTATCATTCTTATTTAAAATGGTGTAATTTTTTTTTGCTTTTTTGACAAAATTTGACACATTCTTTTATATTCATTTAAAAATTGCACCCTCTTGAAACAAGCCAAAGTCATTGCGTGGTGATCATCACAAATTTGCATTTGCTACATGCAGGACATGCAGACAGTGGGCGAGTCCATTGATCGTTCCCCACATATCTGATTTTTTCTTCCATATTGTGAAATGAAATGTTTATTAACTCGTACACACGTGAAATCAAACTCTCTACTTCAGGAAGATTCGTGTCAACTGTTTGCCCTTGCATGAAATTTTCATAAATTGGACAACATGAATTTGGCTGATATTCTATGACCTCATAGATAGTTGTTATTTCTAGAACCGTGTTGAAGATACCATTTGATAAGTGTTGTGATCAGCAGAATTTTATGTACCTTTCAATACTTGTTCCACTGTTCCTACTTG
The DNA here is from genome assembly GCA_023653785.1 of Ophioderma brevispina. Lineage (NCBI taxonomy): Eukaryota > Metazoa > Echinodermata > Ophiuroidea > Amphilepidida > Ophiodermatidae > Ophioderma > Ophioderma brevispina. Next base: position 106,563 of record JAMKCH010000332.1, read on the forward strand.
GCTGATTGAGGGACCCATTCTTTTCAGCAAACTCTCCCATATGTGTTCCAATGTCTTTTCTAGAAACTTTGTATCTTAATCTAGGTGCATCTCATTGAAATACTCTGCGAGGTGTGGAGGTACTTGATATCCCATTTGATAACAATAAAAAGCCTATCTATCTTCAAGTACAGCTTGACGAACATCTCTTAAGTCATGGAGTGACATTGCCTGAGAGGGCGACCTCCTCTTAAAAGGTAGAAAGGCTTTGACTAAGGTTTGTGTGGTGGTCATTCACTCCACTCATACTCCCAAATCTCTACAGATGGTATCCTTCTTCCTGATGTATTGGGAAATGTCAGACGTCTTCTTTTGGAAATGGCTGCCATTGAACAATTCTTGGTTGCCATTCCAAGTAGATCTTTCTCTGACAACCATTGCTATGAAATAGCATCCATTGAACTGCTTATACACGGTGGTTCCTCTCTCTGCAGTAACCTATCTAACTGCAGCTGTCTGGGCCTATTCGGTATTCGCCTTTGTTGAATTGGATTGTGGATTCTAATCCCAGTGATAGCTTCCACCCAGTTTCCAACAAACCAAACCGCCGGACACATTTCACCGTGTTTTTCCTTGTCACATATGGGCCAGTGGGCATTGATTTCATCAATGACCTTAGGTACAAAGCATTGGCCGTCCAAAAAAAAACCCACACCTCTGGCAGGGATGTGACCCTGATCTTGTTGTAGTCACAACGTTTTTTTTTCTCATGATATTAATGACGGACGCACCAATGATGTTCTTCCTCATCTTTGCAGTACAGCTCTTTGTCTTTTTCCTTGAAGAGGGTGAAAAATTCACCTGAAGAATCCAGTGTATTGAACAATACTTCAAGTGAGCCCTGGTGTGGCCAATGGCAACTCCGTAAAAACATGTTGATACTTCTTGAGGTGAAACATATTGGAGTACTGTCAGAAAGGATGCACATCCAAGTCATCGATCTTGCCCAATTTGTAAAATTTGCTACAATATGACCGCAATTCTGAAGCAATTTCAATTGAACATCACACGGCTGTTGATAGCTGCCCACATCAGTGGTGTGAGGCCCATCTGAAAGCAAAACGAGGCATTAATACCATGATAATTATCAGCAAGTCACTCCCTAAAGGTCATCCCTAAGAAATCACCATCGTCATCATGATACTAGTAATTAATGATGTGAGAGGATAATTAATGACATTCGTAATATATATAATCAGTACTACACCTTCCCAACCTTCCAAGTTGACATCATAAATAGAAGTAGGTGCCTCTTGTAAAATCACCCTCATGTGACATCACGGCTGTGGCGAGCTGTGAGGTCCATGATATTCTATGACCCATAGATACTGTTAATTCTAGACTGTGTTGACGATCCCTTTGATGAGGGTGGTGATGCAGCATAATTTTGTCCACCTTCATACTTCCAATGTGGTCCTCCTTGGCTTGATTGAGGGACCCTTTCTTTTCAGCAAAACTCTCCCATTGGACAAAGATTTTGGTGGTTTTCTTTCCACTCCACTCACACAACCCTAATCTCTAACCAGATGGTATCCGTCTTTCCTTATGTATTGGGAAATGTCAGACGTCTTTCAAGAGCCTGCCATTGAAACTTTTCTTGTTGTATTCCAATAGATCTCTTTCCTAATTACGAAGCATGAAATAGCATCCATGGAACTGATAGCAGTGGTTGGGTCTCTCTGCAGTAACACTACTGCCTTCTGTCTTGGGCCTATTTCGGTGTTCACCTTGTTGAATTGTGTTGGGCTCTCATGCCCCGGTCACTGCCACCCAGATCAACCACCGAACAGCAGTGTTACCCCTAATGTAAGGGCTAGTGGGTATTGGTTGCATCAATGACCTAGGTAAGTCGTTGGCATCAAAACCCACAACTTCTGGCAGGGCTGGTGACCCTGATCTTATTGTAGTCACATTTTCTTCATGATACCTATGGAAGATTAAGGACAGATCAACAATGTTTTGCCTCATCTTGTAGTAAGCTCTTTGTCTTTTTCCTTGACGAGGGGTGAAAAATTCACCTTAAGAATTTCAGTGTTTGAACAAATACTTCGAAGTGAGCCCTGGTTAGGAGTGGCATCCTAGAACCTGTCTAGAAGGAAACATATTGTCGGGTGCAAATCCCGTCGATCTTGCCATTTTATGACTAAAATTTAATACAATGGTGCTGCAAATCCTGCGGAAAATTTGTCAGGTAAGTTTAGTGTCTTGCAGTCATCCGTGCATCGGGTTTTTCACTCGAAACCATGTTTTTCGAATTGAATTGAGCCTGCCTTATAACCAAAGTATTATGCGACTTGCACATCATTATTGATTTTAACCCCCATTTTTAAACATGTTATATGCCTAGAAATAACCATAACAACCGACATTCAAGACTTGCTCAATTTCTTGACTTTGGTTAGAATGTGGGAAGCTGTCATCAATTTTGTTATAACCCCTTGTTAATGGTGAATGAGGTCACCAGACGAGTCAACAGGAGTTCTGGGTACCTGACCCACTGACACACTCTTTCTACACACATATGAATTTGGAACCTTAATGAATAAACCTATGCTTTATTCTGGGAAGGGTTTCCAATCATAAGTGTGGTCAGAAAAAAAGTGTGTCAGATGGGTCACGTTTGGAAACTCCCCAGTAACACCAATTTGAAAACTTTCCATTAATATTCCACAGGCTCTTTCTCAAACTGGGGTATTCAAGTCGAGTACAGGGTCTTTGTTAAACCTATTACAAAACCAACAAAGAGTATGTGGTTCCTTAATATGTATATAAATTATTTTCTCCCTTTATAATATTTCCATGCACTTTTTTTGCTAATAAAGCCCTACTATCAAAATCAATATATCAGTTGTGCAAAAACAATGGGACTGTCCTCAAGCTTAGGCTGGGAAAATGAATACCAGAACCCAAACCCGTCGCAGCCTCAACCATTGCATCGTTCTGTGCGTCACAGCTGGAAGCATGCGTTCATGCATCAATTGGAGAGATGTCCTAACATTTCAATATACAATTCTAGATGTTATTGCTTTAATAAGTGCTTTGGAGGATGTTATTGTCCATTTCAACCTTCACCCGCTTATCAGGAGCATATTTTCCTTGTGGAGGTGTGCCCACTTTTCTGCTGAGGCCACAGAAATTGCCCAACTATCTGCAAATTATATGAAGAAGAAGAGGTTACAATTGTAAAAAATGCATGCTTCCTCCCGTAGCCCCGACCATCGCAAAGACAGAACTCAAAATTTCTACACTTCCCTCGGTTAAGCGCACAGGAGCTGAAATTGGGATGCTCTGTTACGCATTCTAATGAACTCTTCGTGCGAGCTTTCCTATAAGGTTGGCTTTGAAGATTCTTTGTTATAACACATTCTTTCATGGTCATGACGGTAGGTATCATTGTACAGTTATTGCCAGTTGATATCACACGTAGGTGCCTCTTTAAAATCACCCTCATGATGGCATCACGGCTGTGGCCAGCTGCCCACATCAGTGGTGTGAGGCCATACTGAAAGCAAAACAGGCAGTAAGAAAGAACACTCCTTAAAGGCCATCCCTAATAATCACCTTTGTCATCATGAACTATTGAAGGTCCGTTGCCCGAGTCGCTAATAGCCTCGTCCACAGAAAGCCCCTATTTTACCCGGAAGTGTTCAACGTTTTGGTGTCAGAAAGCTACTATTTTCTCTTTACCCTGTGAATCACAGGGCCAAAAAGGATGTATTGTTTTGAAATTATGAGCGACAAAAAAAATGATACACTATTTTGTTCGACCAATATTAATTTTACACATGTAACTCTATGGGGACTTAACCAAAATCACGTTTTTGCTCTCACATGAAAACAATTGAAAGTCGGCGCGAAACAGTTTCAGAGGGGTTTTGGGATGAAGGCCAACCTATCAAGATGAAGACTTCATATCGTTAAATCGGGGGGCCCATCCCCCTTTAATTCATGATATGATGTGATAACAATAACATGCAGTTAATTATAAAATAATAATATAATACTACGTACAACTACCCACCTGCCAAGTTGACAGCACAAGTAGGTGCCTCTTGTAAAATCACCCATGATGACATCAGGCTGTAGTAAGCTGCCTCATCAGTGGTGTCCAGCCAACCTGAAAGCAAAACATGGCATACGACCAGCATTATTTAAACACATCACAATGCAACAACATCATATAGTCCCTGCACAATTGGTAATAATCACTAAAAAATTTTCCCTCTCACAGTCATCTGGTCACCTCCCCCCATGTTGATGCACACTGTTTTGCTGTTTGAAAGAAATCTTATAGCATGGCCCGAGTTAAAATGTGAAGTAATGCAAATCTTTTGTTAAAAAACTGATATCGCAATTCAGATATTATTCTACTCTTGAGTTAAGTACATGTTACCTAATAAACACATCGGGGATAATCTGTATAGAAATCATGTTTGAGGTCCTTCATTCTGCAATTTGTTTGTTGGCTGAAAATGTTCTCTGTATAGTATGATGCGGTGGTATCGATGTCAGATGGATTTAGAGCAGCCTGAAAGAACCCTGCCGCCCCCCTACTCCATGATCAAAAAGTCCTTTATGTCCGTTTTGTTGTGTTTATGGTTGAGTAATTCACCAGCAATGAGGCAAACAAATCCTCCCTCTTTACAGAGGTTCTGTGGGTCCTGCCCCTGGCATGTGGCCCCAAGGGTTTTTTTTTCTCAAAATCAGCACTTTATTTCATGATTATTTTTGCTTCAGGTATCAGCAAAGCACTCCTTAAATGCCATCCCATAATAAGCACCATTGTCTCATGAACTATTCATGATGATGATGATGGGATAATCCAATAACATGTAGTAATTTATAAATAAATAATACTACACACCTACCCAACCTGCCAAGTTGACATCACAAGTAGGTGCCTCTTGTAAAATCACCCTCATGATGAAATAATGGCTTGGAGTAAGCTTCCCATCATTGGTGTCCAGCCAACCTGAAAGCAACACAAGCCATTAAGACCAGCATTAGTTACAACATCACATGCACAACATCATCTAGTCCATGCCCAAGTAGCAACTTAAAACAAATCATAATATTCTACTAATTGCTAATAATATAACATGATTTGACACGAATCTTTGTAGTGTATTGGTGTAATTTAGAGCATTCTTTTTTTTTTTGTCACAAATGGGATTTAGTTACATTTTGCATGCAGCGTTCTCACTCACTGTAGTGTAAGAATGCAGCATTACTTTAAGCTGTTGATTTCCTTTCAACCTTATCAATAGCCTCTCTCATCAGGAGCATATGTTCCTTGTGGAGTTGTGTCCACTTTTTCTGGTTATTGCCAATTGACATCACACGTAGGTGCTTCTTCTAAATTACCCTAGTGATTACATCACGGCTGTTGCTAAGCTGCCCACATCATTGGTGTGAGGCCATACTGAAAGCAAACAAGGCATTAAGACCTGCATTAGTTGTTCTTCATGATCATCATGCAGCTGTTTCTTCCTTTAATCTTCTTCAAGTTCCTCTTCTGTAATCCAGTAGGGTAGTCAAGGTTTTGAGGCAGAGTTTTAAGATGCCGTGTCTTCCCTCACACCTGTATTGAATTGATGGTGAAGAGTGGAATCAAAACTCAGTTCTCTGGCTTTCTTTACAAACAACAAAGCGAGTTTAAAACGTAACCGATCCCATAGTGACGCAACAATGCAACTTTGTTCGGATGGCTATCGTGCACAAATTGGGCTCATTCACTCAAATCGGCCATGCCAAGTGAAAAACAGACGTGGTTTACTCAAACTAACTTGCTGCTGGCGCTAATTTGAAAACACCAAATTCGGTCTAATTTTCAAGAAAAAGACTTGTTTTTGAATGTAGATGGGGTACAATTAGATTTAGATGTATTTTTTTTCTGTCACATATGGGATATTTTCATCTTCAATCAAATTGCGATTCAATATGTCCTTGTGAAAGGTACCTCAAGGTGTTTTGTACCATAAACTCGTGAGTGACGTCACACCTGCCGGCCACTCACTCCGACCAGTTCGATTTGTTTACCAAATGCATTCCACAGTATTTTTCAATCATTTTTTGCACAGAAAACGACTCCACTATTTTAATGTTCTGGATGATTCATCATCATCATTGTTTAAATCCTGCAGTTTTTTGTGTCACCCTGTCTTAAGGCAGGTAAGACACATAGGGATCACTTTGGTCCCACCTGTTGTCTGTTGAGAGTCTTGTTGGTTTGGTAAAAGGGTTTATCATTTGCCTGTAATATCTGCATGAACTTCAAATGGATTAAACCAACTGGAGTCATAGGTGTCATGTGGGATCCCGCCGCCAATTTTGTTTGATGAGAAACAAAGGTCACATAACAAGGTCCAAGGTTCATGTGAGTTCAAGCTGAAAATATAAAATTGACCTATTAAAGTTGAAGTTCAATTGGAACCAAGCTCGAGTTTATGGATATTAACATGAAACTCTCATTATGAGGTCAGGTCACATGTCCAAAGTCAAAAGTCATATGAGGCCTATCATTCACAAACCGCGATAGCAGGCAACACAAACGGATCCAGGACCGCGATGTATTTTTTTTTTATTCAGTATAAGACAGCATCCTGTCCCTTTGATGGATCCAAAAGGTCTGCAGCAGTGCGGAGTGTGTGCCCATCAAGAAGGTGTCCATGGTTAGCTTTGCTATCTGGCAACACCAAGCCAGGTTGCCACTGTCTTCCTGTCCCAGCCGCCGACCCATCGGGGTGACATCTACAGTGAGATACCCTAGTAAGGAACTTCCTGTCCTCCAGCACCGTGACACAAAGATCGCTTAAGCGGGAATAGCTCCCGGTTAGATAACTGTGGATTCGTAGAAGGCATTTTTGAGACACTGTGCACCTGTGACCGGACAGAGTCCAGCAGGGCAAGACATTCCTTACCATCCAGGAACACCCTGGTCTGGATGTTCTCTCCACAGACCCGTGTCATACAAGTGCAGTGTCAATAAAAACACGTATACGTGATAGTTTTGCAAAGTCCAGTTATCTGCGGAGACATTGACATTGAACTGTCCAAATTCTATGCCCAAGATTGCGACATTCATCATATGGTGTGATAAATTCCGATCCAATTTGCAAGTTACATAAGGCAATCTTGTGCTGAACCGCTCACACAAAGCTGGCTCTGAACTAATTCCGGGTTGGGTGGCTGCGGACAGCCTCTCATTCACACCACCCAACTCTATGGCCAAATCAAGCCGCTCCTCTAATCTGGCCAGGTAGACAGACGGCCGGCCGTCCGACGGTCCTGGAGGTTTTTTCTCGAAAAAGCGTGTACAACTCATCGGCCTCACATGCAACCATAAACTCGGCTAGCTGAACCAAGTGATCGCCGTGGTTGCACCCTTGCCTAAGGCCTGAATGCCTTACGATAGGTTTGGGAATCACCGGGGGAGCCAGGCTCTCGTAATCCGGGCATGTTTATCTCCTTCATCATCAATCACTTACTTGCTTTTTGAATTGACACAAGACCTTCAGTGCCTTACCCTCATCACGGTCAACATCCCTGTTTCACTGCTGTCCTGCGCGCTATCCGCTAGAAAGCAATGGACACCTTTCGAACCTACACTTAGGTATGCATATTATCGCTTCTACCACCCAGTCTTGTGGCTCCAGTGTTAGAGCAGCCATCACTAGTAATAACGGAGGTCAACCGGTTCGAATCCGCCAAGCGCACACTAAGTCCTCCTTAACGGCCATCGCCATAATAATCACCATTGTCATCATGAAACTATACTAACCCTAACGCTGCCGAGAGTCAATGAGAGCCAACGAAAACGTTGTACCGGTCGGAAATGTTTGTCGTTGCATCTCGGCCGTCAACAACTATTTTTTGTCGTCAGCGCAAATGACTCTCATTGGCCCTCATTGCATCGGGCCGTCTCCAACCTACCGGAAAATGACGCGATGTTCCTCGTTGCATCTGGGCCGTCTTTAACGGAAAATGACGCTATGTTCCTGCGTTGCATCTGGGCCGTCTTCCCGTAAATGAGCGATGTTCCTCTGCAACCTGGGACTTCATACGGGAAAGTGACGCGATGCTTTTCACTGCATTTCGGACGGTTGGCCCGCAGAAGGCGCAATCTTTTCATCAGGGCGGGTGACACTGTGTACAAATGCCCATAGACATTTCGATTTCGTGGTGATAAGCGCCACCATTTTCGATAACTACTTTTCAAATTATCTAAACGCTTCATGACGTCAACCGGAGCATGACGTAGGGTAATAGCGGCCACCACGACATGATGTGCGTAATAGCCCACTCCAGACCCCCCCTGGCGAATCTATGCTACAAATTTCAATGGGGCCAATCATGTGAGTACGCATCCATTATTTTTTATTATTTATTTTATTTATTATCCCTGTTTCTCATTGCATTCGCACGCGATGTTCCTCGTTGCACCGATACGTTTTCCGGAAAATGGCGCGATTTTCCTCGTTGCATCTGGGCGTTCTTACGGAAAATGACGCGATGTTCCTCTTGCATCTGGGCCTCTTCCCGGAAAATTGCGCGATGTTCCTCGTTGCACCCCCTGGGACGTCAAGACGGGAAAATGACGCACTGCTTTTCACTGCATTTCGTACGGTTTGCCCCCAGCAGGCCGCATGCTTTTCATCAGCGGGTGACACTGTGTACAAATGCCCATAACAATTTTCGATTTCGATGGTGATAACGCCACATTTTCGATAAGCTACTTTTAAATTAATGCATAAACGCATTCAGACGTAAACCGAGCATGACTAGCGGTAATAGCGCCACGCACCCTATGATGTAGCGTAATGCGCCACGTAGGACTGGCGAACTATATGCTACAAATTTCATGCAAAAATCAGTGTGAAGTACGCATTCCATAATTTATTTATTTATTTATTATCCCTTTTCTCATTGCATTCGCCACGCGATGTTCCCTCGTTGCATCTGAGACGGTCTTTCCGGAAAATGGCGGCGATGTTCCTCGTTGCATCTGGGCGGTCTTCCGGGAAATTGACGCGATTTTTTTCGTTGCATCGGCCTTCTTTGGAAAATGACGCAATTGTTTTTAGTCATTTCCTTTTCCCCCTTCTCTCTTTTCCGTTTGCTCTGGCCGTTATTGACTTACCTACTTTAGTCCTGTGCCGGGAAAAACGGCCGGATCAATGGAATGCAAAATTTGGCTCTCGTTTGCGCTGGGTTAAAATAAAAATAGATTGCCCCTTGTTGCGTTTGGGCCCGTCGGCCGGCAAACGACCTGGCCGGGTTAGGTTGAATGATGATGATGGTGATAATCAATAAATTTCGTAATTATAATAATCATAAAAGCCTACATACACCTACCACAACCTGCCAAGTTTGACATCACAAGTTAGGTGCTCTTGTAAATCACCCTCATGATGAACATCACGGCTGTAGTAAGCGCCCTCATCAGTGGTGTCCACCAACATGAAAAGCAAAACAAATGGCATTACGACCAGCCATTATTTTTAACAACATCACATTGCAACCACATCCATTATCCATGCACAAATTGTAATAATCACTATAAAGTTTCCCTCTCCAGTCTCTGGTCCACCTCAATGTTTGATGGCACTGTTTGCTGTTTGAAGAAATCTTATAGTGCATATGGCCTGAGTTAAAGAATGTGAAGTCATAGGCAAATCTTTTGTTCAATTGACTATCGCAATTAAGATAAATTGATTCTCTCTTGAGTTAAGTAATTGTTTACCTAATAAAACACATCTGGGATAATCTGTGAGAGAAATGCCTGTTGAGGGTACATTCAGGTCTGCATTTGTTGTGGGGGCCTCTGGAAAAATGTTCTCTGGTGGGAATAGTATGATGCAGGTGGTATCTGATGTCCGGATGGATTTAGAAGCAGCGGAAAGACCACTGCCCCCTCTATCCATAATCAAAAGTCCTTATGTCGTTTGTGTTGTTTTTAATTTTGCGTACTTCCCAGCAATGAGGCAAAACAAAATCCCTCCTTCTTTCACAAGAGGGTTCTGTGTCTGCCCCTGGAATGTGGCCCCCAAGGGTTTTTCTCAAAATCAGCACTTTATTGACATATATTTTTAACAAAATGATAGTATCAGCAAAGTCACTCCTTAAAGGCCACCCCATAATGATCACCAATTGTTCATCATGAACTATTAATTACTGATGATGAAATGGTGATAATCATAACATGTAGTAATTATATAATATAAATACTCACCTACCCAACCTGCCAGTTGACATCACAAGTAGGTGCCTCTTGTAAAATCACCCTCATGATGAATCACGGCTTTGAGTAAGAGCTGCCTCATCAGTTGGTCCAGCCAACCTGAAAAGGCAACACAAGGCATTAAAACCAGCATTATTTAAGCAACATCACATGCAACAACACAATCATGCAGTCCATCGCACTCAGTAGCAACTAAACAAAAGCAATAAATTGCTAATACTTGATAATTAATGTAACAATGATTGACACTATTTTTGTTAGTGTCACGTGGTGTAATTTGGAGCATTATTTTTTTTGAAAATGTGGATTTAGTTACATTTGCATGCAGCCAAACTTTCTCACCACTGTAGTGTAGAAAGCAGCATTAACTTTAACGGGATGTTTTATTGTCATTTCACCTTGTCAATAAGCTCTCTCATCAGGAGCATATTTTCCTTGGAGGTTGTGTCCCACTTTCCTCTTCCGGGTTATTGCCCAAGCGACCTCACACGTAGGTGCCTCTTCTAAAATTACCTCAGCTATGACATCATGACCTGCTGCCGAGCTCCCATATCAGTGGTGTGAGGCCATACTGAAAGCAAACAAGGCATTAAGACTAAAGAAAGAGCAAAGGGGATGGGTAAGTCCTTATCTATTTTTCTGTACCCGTCATTCATCACCTGTTTTTTTTTCCTTTAACGGTCTTGAAGTTCCTCTTCTGTAAATTAAAGGTAGGATAGCGGGTTTTGAGGCAAGTTTTTTTAGGCGCTGTGTCTTCCATCACCATGTAATTGAATTGATGAGAAAGTGGATTCCCCCCCCCAAAACTCAGTTCCTCTTTTTTCCTTTACAAACTCAAAGCAAAGGTTTTTGTATCCCAATAAACTCGTTGTGCCGTATATCTGCCGGCCACTCCTCCGACCAGTTAGATTTGTCACAAATATGCAACCACAATATTTTCAAATTTTTTGCACACTAAACTACGTATTGTAAGTTGGATGTTCTAATGTTTACATTCTGCAGTTTTAGTGTCGCCGTGCATTAAGGCAGGAAGACACATAGGAATACTTTGTTGTGTCACCTGTCTTAAGGCAGGAAGATACTTAGGGATCACTTTGTCACTGGTTTTCTGTTGAATGGTAGTCTTGTTTTTGTGAAAAAGGGTTATCGTTGCCTGTAATATCTCATAACTGTCAATGATTACACCAAACTGGGAGTCATAGTGTACTGTGGGATCCGTCATTTGTTATGAGGTCACAGGTCACATACCAAGGTTCAAAGAGGTTCATTGTGGGGTCACGCGTAAGTTCAATGATTGATGGACCATAGTATGAGGAGGTTTCAAATAAGTGATACTTCCTTGCCAAGGACAGGTGTATTCGTGAAAATCAGATTTTTGCATGCCTGGAACAAGTGTGGTGCGCATGCCCCCCATCTACCCCTCTCTATTTCTCAGTCCCTCTTGGGATACTATTTCTTCTGCCTCCACGGGCACCTCTACGGACGGGCACTCAAGGCCATGTCATCCCATCTACCCCCTTGTGGCTGAAGACTCTCCCTGCGGGTATCCACTCCTGCTCGATCGTCCTCCAGATCAGGTGCCTCTGCTGCAGCCGGCACACTCCCCATGATTACGTGTCGCCCGTCGGAGCACTCCCCACGGTCATGTTTATGATACACTCGCTCTCGATAGCTACCCTCCGCGACCATACTTTTGCACAAAATGGTCTCATTTGGGCCCCGACTCCTAAACCGCTATACCACATTAAAAATTTCGCTACAACGAAAATAGTCCGTCCGATACGGCACTACTTTTTCGGTCAACTCAGCCGCCATAGCGCGTAAAGTCGTCCTTATCAAATTTTTCTCCAATTGGAGGGCATTCTTTTTCGCTACGCTACCGGAATAATTCTTTCCAATCTGCCGGCAAATAGCCGCACTGACCAGAAAGAACGTCGCTTGGAGCCTTGAGTATCCGTATACAAACATAGCCTAGATTTTAGTGTAATTCGCGAGTTTAGATGTTAATTTCGATGTTTTTATCGCGCCGTATATCGAATTGTATTCATGTAAGCGACCCGCCTAGCCAGCCCATATTTTTGCGGTCCCCTCTTATAAACCACTTCTATCCTCCGTCTTTATGACGAGGACGTTTTCCTGAAGAACGGGTATTTTTACGCACCTTCTCTCACCTGTTTAATTGATGCAGGTCTAGGGCCAGGAAAGTAAACATTACTAGCCGTATATAACGACATGTTGAGTTTTATCTGGTAATCCGTAGGGCCTAAAAAACGGTGGTTTTTATGATATTCCGTTTGTCCAAAAATCTTTATTTTTAGTATGGTTAGGCAGACCCATCGGAACTTTTCAGGCTGATATTCCCTGTTTTACTTTCAGGTATGGTGCGCCAGTGGTGCCATAAGTCATGTTTGGTGTTTTTGCCTTGAGCCCCCTGGGGCGTCGCTCCCCCACCCCGTGGGCCTATCCTAGGGGTGTTGGGGTGTCCCTGGGGTCCGGTAGAGGGATTTTTGGGCATGTGAGTCAGATTGGGTGGGGGTCACCCCAAATGGGACCATGCCACTTAGTTTAGAGTTATTTCACCGAAGCCTCCGCCATCGACTAGGGATGTGTTGGGACGGATCTAAGTGTTTTGGACGCCCCTCCTCAACGGAAGTGGGTCTAATAAGGTCTTCCTTTCAGAGTCTCGCTGGTTTTTTCTGGCCGAGTGGGCCAGGTAACTCCCTTATGAGTTCGGGAAGGTGGGGGACCTTTTCCCACTTCTATCCCGGGCCCCCTTCCCCCTGGTATTGCTCGGGTCCACGGGGGGGGGGGGGGGGTCGAAGGGTCGCTTGACTCCTCCAACTTGAAGTTGAGGCCTAGAGCTCCCCACTCCTACCATCCTTCGAGTTCACGTCACCCTCATGAGACATCACGGCTGATAAGCTGCCCTCATCAGTGGTGTCCAGCCAACATGAAACAAACATGGCATTAATACCAGCTTCGTTTAACAACATCACATGCAAACAAATCATAGTCCATGCACAATTGGTAATAATCACTAGAAATTTTCCCTCTCACAGTCATCTGGGCACTCAATGTTTGATGCACGGTTTTGCTGTTTGAAGAAATCTTATAGCATGGCCCTGATTTTCAAATGTTAAGTCATGCAATCTTTTGTTTAAATTGAATATCGCAATTACGATAATTGATTCTACCTTAGTTAAGTACATTGTTTACCTAATAAAACACATCTGGGATAATCTGTGGAGAGAACTGCATGTGAGGTACTTCAGTCTGCATTTGTTGTGGGGCCTCTGGAAAAATGTTCTCTGTATAGTATGATGCAGGTGGTATCTGATGTCAGGATGGATTCGAAGCAGCTGAAAGAACCACTGCCCCCTCTATCCATAAATCAAAGTCCTTGATGTCGTGTGTTGTTTATGTTGAGTATTCACAGCAATGAGGCAACAAAATCCCTACTCTTTCACAGAGGTTCTGTGTCTGCCCCTGGATGTGGCCCCCACGGTTTTTCTCAAAATCAGAGCACTGTATTTGAAATTATTTTTACATGATAAGTATCAGCAAAGTCACGCCTTAAGGCAACCCCAAATGATCACCATGTCATCATGAAACTATTAATTAATGATGATGATGGTGATAATCAATAACATTAGAATTAAATAATAATAAATTACTAAACTACCCAACTGCCAAAGTTGACATCACAAGTAGGGGCCTCTTCTAAAATCACCCTAATGATGACATCACTGGCTTGTTGTGTAGGTAAGCGACTCTCATCAGGGTGTCCAGCCAACCTGAAAGCAACGGAAGGCATTAAGACCAGATGAGTTAAGCAAACATCACATGCAACAACAACAATCTATAGTCATGCAAAGAGCAAACTAAACAAAACCAATAATATTGCTAATAATTGATATAATAATGAAAACATGATTGACACTAATTTTGTAGTACGTGGTTTTGTTAATTTGGAGCATTTTTTTTGTAGAAATGTGGATTTAGTGGTTACATTTTGCATGCAGCGTTCTCACTCACTGTAGTGTAAGAAAGCAGCATTACTTTAAAGGATGTTAGTGTACAGTTCAACCTTGTCAATAGCTCTCTAATCAGGAGCGAGCCATATTTTCCTTGTGGAGGTTGTGCCCACTTTCTCGGGTTATTGCCAAGCTGACATCACACGTAGGTGCCTCTTCTAAAATTACCCTCGCGATGGCATCATGACTGCGGCCAGCTGCCCATATCAGTGGTGTGAGGGCATACTGAAAGCAAAACAAGGCATTAAGACCTGCATTAGTTGTTCGTCACGGTACATAATGACAGCCTGTTTTTCCTTTAACTCTTGAAGTTCCTCTTCTGTAAATAAGGTAGGATAGAGGGTTTGAGCAGTTTTTTAGGCGCTTGTTGTTTCCATCACACATGTATTGAATTGATGGAGCGAAGGTGGATTCAAAACTCAGTTTCTTTTTCTCTTTACCAAAACATCAACAAAGCAAGTTTTGTACACATAAACTCAGTGTGTGCCCCGTCATATCTGGGCCCCTCACTCACGAACCAGTTCGATTTGTTCAAAAAAATGCAAACAACAATATTTCATAATTTTTTGCACACAAAACTACAGTTTGTAAGTTTCTTGGATGATTCAAATGTTTACATTCTGCAGTTTTAGTGTGCCATGAATTAAGGCAGGAAGACACATAGGACACTTTGACAATTGGTTCGAAGGGTCGCTGGAACTCCTACAACTTGACTTGAAGCCTTAGAGGCTCCCCACTCCTACCATCCTTCGAGTTCACGTAGCAAGGTCGCCCCTGACCTCCCCTCTCCTAGTCCGCACCTCCAGTCCCGGGGGGGGGGGGGATATGGGCCCGGAGGCCTATATCTTGAGCGGAAGTCGGGTGCTTTACCCCCCAAACCATCCCTCGAGTTTACATAGGAAATCCCCCCGATCCCCCTCCCTCCTCACAGAGGTCCGGGACTTCGGGTACGATTTCGGGACACGGTCGAGGGTCCTCTCCCGTCGGGCTTACAGGGAGGAGTTGGGTCCCCTTCCATAGTCGGGGCACTCTAGGTGCAGCCAACCACGTACCCTGGTCGATGGGTAGAGAATCTTTCGGGGTCGGTCTTGGTCCCAGTTTTATTTTTTGGGGGGTACCCCTCGCCTTCTCTCTCCGGGTACTAAGTCTGTTAAAGTTCTTAATTGGCTACTTTCCATATAGGAGACCAAGCTCGCGCACCAATAGGACCCAACCAAGTAAAAAAACCCAGATGCAAGAACTGCAAGTGGGTTCCTGTCTAGCAGGGACCCCCACCGCCCTGTGTGCGTGGTGCAGGACATGCACCCGGGACAACGGTTGCACCCTCGATGAAAAGTGGACAGACTAGCAGTGGCAAGCTTTTGAGGTACGTTCAAAACATCCCTCAAGGCCCAAAAAAGGCCAGTCCCCGTGGAACCTTGCTCAGGGGGCCGTCGCAAGGACACGGGCCATTCCCCCCAAGTTTGTCCTCTCCGAGAAGCACTCCCACTCGTGTATCAGGGAGTCATTTCCCTCAGCGCGCCCCCATGAGGGGAAGCAGCAGAGTGAATAGGCCCAAGGCTCCCTCTCGACCACCCTGACCGTCCGCAGTCGTGTCTGATCTCCCGCTCTTTCCTGGAAGAGGTCTCTAAAGAAACTCCCGCGTGTGCGCGGTCCTCAAAAAAGGACCCCCCCCCCCGGTTTCTGACCCGCCACCTAAGCTGGGCAAGTCGAAGGACAAGAAGAGATCCAGCACTGACCGCGGCGTCAGGACGCCTTCCAACCAGGCCGACCCAAAGGGCGCCCGACGGCGATGTTGGTCGAGGAGCTCCGACCATGGTGATCCCCTGGACAGTTCCTCGAGCAGGCCCCAAGCCAACCCGAAGGTCGATGCTCCGGTCCCAGGCATGGGCCCAGTGTCGGTACCTGACTCATTCGGACCTCGACCGAGGTAATCCTGACCAGCCCCACGCGGGCTGACTCTTGAGCCCAGACCCAGGGTCGAGCTCACGGTCGGGGAAGCCCAGCTGTGGTCGAGACCCAGGTCAGAGACCCGACCAAGTCGCTTCCTACACCAGCTCCATTGAGGACATGCATTTAAGCCATCCCACTTTCGAGCTCACGGTATCCCCCGACCGGATCGCTCCCTGAC
>JAMKCH010000333.1:0-57382 GCA_023653785.1 Ophioderma brevispina
ATAAATGTGTGCTGTCTATAGTAGATAGTACACGAATAGTTTCTATACCAATAGTAACAGGGATACGTGTGCTTTCTAACCGTAGATATACATTCGGTCGCGGAAAGACATAGGGGCGTATCAGCAAAAATGTAATCTTCATACACTGATACACCGTTATGGCATTTCTAGTTATTCACTGTAAGTTACATTATTGCACTTATGCCTGATAGACATTTTTAGAAATCCAATACCAGTGATTTTTGTTCAAGACAAATAAACAAGGAGTCTCAAAATATATGAAATGCTTTAATGCATCAAGTATTAACTACTAGCAAGCCGTATAAGTTTACATGGTTATTAGCTACTGATTCAACTTTAATTTAAACAGTTACATGTCATATTAAGTAATGAAGGGTAAAAATGCCATGTGATTAGAAATTAGAAATTACGCAGTAAATTTTCTATGGATTAAACATTGTTTACTATAAATGATTTCCTGGAAGTTTTGAATTTGGTATAATATGTTTTTGAAATTACTTTCACCTCAGTTTATGTATTTAATAATCCTGATACATAAACATTACTCGAGTATACCGGTAAATACGAGGAATTGCCCCTAAATCTAATATAAAAAATATTTAATCCATCTTTTGGCAGTTGATCGTAATTTCCTCTAGGGACGTTAGGGATCTAGGAGAGTATCTTGCTGTTGATATGACTGACTTATTGTTCACTTTTGTTAAAATAACGCTTAAAACATGAGAATCGCAATATTACTATTCTGAAATCCTATTAAATACTGCTAAATATCATAGTTTTGCAATGGGTAACATTTTAGTTACAACATCAATTTACTCCTGTATGTACTGTGTTTAACATCATTATGTTTAACCTTTCTAGTTAGGCAGTAATCTATTGAACAGAACGCGATTGTTGTGTGCCTAATACAGAGTTAGGTTAATTTACTTTTTCTTTTCATTTATATATTTTTATATATAGTATTTAATTTATTATATAAATTAGTTTCATCAGGTCTTGGGTACTTGTCTTCAGATAATTGTGAACTTGTGGAACCCCTATCTGCAGATTAAATGGTTCACGAAGTGTCGGCTTATTTGAGCAAAAGTTACCTCACTGAAGTCAGCACAGTTGTGATATCTTCGAGTACATTTTGTTGAATTCCATTTGCTAACATAGCTTCTGTGCATAACCCTCAATAACTGCATTGGAGTCATACTTTCTTTGTGCACTTCTTGCGCAGCATTCCTTCTTTGCTGTCTTCAATACCACAGCAGCTGGGAGGGACAAACAAGTCTTCCTACCATGCTAACGTCTAATAATAAAGTTCGCCGTGAAAACAGGAGCGAAAAAGAAGTGGATAGGGGCGGGGTGAAAGAGAGCCTGGGTAGGGAGCGTAGGCACTCATCCTTCCTCTCCTTCCCTTCCCGCCCTTGCCCGTGGTAGATTCAAAGTAGTAGAATCCTCCCAGTATGTACTGACGAAGATGTTTAGCAAACCAATGCAACATCATGCCTGGGATATTGTATTTTTATTTTAAATCAGGGCCCCATTGCAAAGGTTTATGATGTCGGCACTTGCTTTTTTAATCTATCAGTTAGTTGAAGACGCACGATGGTATTTTATTTGCCCACGCTTCCCCTCATGGGACATACCAGACCAGTAGCCAAGCTCTCTCCATTCCTAACGTCGTAGACGGTAGAGTTATAGCGGGTAAGTCGTCTCTCATAGAATATTTCACTTCTGTGCGATTTGTGAAGGTAGCTGCTGTAAATCATAAGTAACCGCCACTCTTCCTTATTTCCCCAACGCTCTCTTTTCTGCTGTATATTTTTCAAAATCCTCGCGCAACTCTTCTTTCTCTTGGTCTGATGCCTTTTAACTTTTCTAACACATTTGTAATATTGAAATTTTTCATATTAGTCAGATTAAAGCGTCCCGGCCCGTAGGCCAGGATTTTTTATGGGGGTGCGGATTTTTCCAAAATAGACTTTTTTACCCCAAATGTGGACCTTTTCACAATAGAGGGGGGTAAATTTTGGCAAAAGTGGACCTTTTGCCCAAATAATTGTTCGCTTTTTGACAAAAAAAAGCCGAGACCCCTATTTTTGTTCCTAGCACGCTTCGCTCGCACACATCAATTTTGTGGACCTTTTTAGATTTTGGAGATTTGGGGGGGAAGTACATCGCAGGCCGCTACGGCCCTGTTAAGTCCCTTATAATTCAAAATAACACTACATAAAAAAAATAAGTTAAAGAGCCTATCGCTCTGTTTTTTTTCCTGATTGAACCGTATGATACGACACGAGATTACAAACTGTTACATTGTGTTCATTCAAATCATAGGTATATACAAACCGGCGTATGATGATAACGCAATAGGATCCGGCATAGAATAGTGTATGCCGTTTGTAAGAACGTGTATAAACATAAAGGCGTATCATCATACGTCTGTATGTCTCTTTGGCATTTGACGGGTTTTGCTGATCCCCCTATTAATATTAGTGAATAACTAATTAAGTAAACAGAATTATGATCTGAAATTCGTCAGAATGAAGACCTTGTTCCTATAGAATGCAATCCATTTATCTCATTTTGCTCAAATTCCTCCATACCCACTATGTCTATCCAAGAGTGTGTCTTACAAATAGTAACAAGGGGATAATTTTGCTGTCCTACAGTAGAATAGTACACAGAAGAGTGTATGCTTACCATAGTAACAAGGGGATAAATGGTGCTGTCTACAGTAACCTAAAGTACCACAGGAATAGTATGATGTGCCTTACCAATAGTAACAAGGGGATAACTGTGTGCTGTCTACAGTAATAACTTAAATAGTTTGTCTTACCATATTAACAAGGGGATAAATGTGTGCTGTCTACAGTAGATAGTATACCTAAAGAGTGTGTCTTAAACCAATAGTACAAGGGGATACACGTTTGCCTGTCTCAGTAGAGAGGGCAACACAGAAGAGTGTGCCTTACCAATAGTAAAAGGATATAAATTTGCTATCATACAGTAGATAGTGAAACAGAAGAGTGGTGTTTAACAAATAGTTTTTTTTTGTTTTCACACTATCTGCGCTGGCCTCTAACATTAATAATGTACAGTCTATTCAATTTCTTTTGACTACAAAAATAAGTGTCTTAAACAAAGAGTAACCAGGGGTAAATGTGTGTTGTCTCAGTAGATAGTACACAGAAGAGTGTGTCTTACCAATAGTACCAAGGGAATAGAGTGTGTGCTTCCCTGCAGTAATTTTGTGTGTTTGTTTTATTTCTTCTTTTGGCTGGGTTATCAGTCCGTGGATGTTATAAGCTATCATCTGTGTCTTCCACGCCGGCCCCAGGGGTCACATATAAAAATAAACATCAAACACTCAAATATAATAATATTACATATAATTAATACAAAACTATAATAAGATTTAAACGCAACAATACATATAAAATCGATAAATTTAGCATATGTAACAAACCATTACCATAAATTACCAATGAATGCTTAATCAAACTTATAGCTATACCTGGGATATAAATGATAAAGTAGGCACAACATATGGTTTGTTTAAAAAAAGAGGGACATTACCAACAATCAACAGTATTGAATCGATACTAAATCTTAAAGATTTACTACATGTACAGGTTTTCAAAATTAGTTTTATACAATATACACCCATAAAGGACTAAAATACGGTATATAAACCCTCTAGCATTACAAATTAAGAAAATTAAAAATAGCGTCTGTGCTTAAACTGACTTAAGTACTTTCCCAATATAAATATAATAAATATACAGTTATTGAGAATTATAATGAGTAATGGTGGATTTTAAAAGGAAAAATAAACACAAGTAGAATATTTAACATGCAACTTAAAAACTATGTTTTAAAAAAAACTGAAGTGCTGGTCGGTAGGGGATCTTTCAGATTTGTTTGAAGATTATTCCACACTTTGGGAAAGAACGTCTTCCTGCGCCGGTTCTACTAGGTTTTAAATTTAAGCAATATTACCTTGAGAGCTACCCTTTGTTTTGTAACTATGAGTGTGTCTAAACGTGTAAACCACCATCGAGCCCATCAGGGACAAGTCCGCTAAGCATTTGAAGACACGTAAGTGGTCATGTCTACGATCACTTAAAAGCTTCCAGCCGAACTTGTTCCTCACAAACGAAGATGGTGTGCGAACAGGAACTTTGAGATAGCTCCCCAGCCCGATTTTTGAATGACGTTCTATCCTGTTTCTAGATGTGTGCATTGCAATTACCCCCCAAACAATATCACCGTAATTTTACGAGGAAGCACGAGTAGCCTTGTAAATTGTGTTTAATTCATTGACACGAAAGCCACTCCCTGATTCTATAGAAGAATACTTACACTGACTAACGCTGTCAAGACATATCATTCAAAGATAAACAAAAGATCGGCAAGATTTATTATGTTATGGCTTTGGTCTTTTTTGCATTTTAGAGTGGGTTTTATTTCTATTCATCATAAGGCGCTTGAGAGAGGTCATAATTGAGCCCAGTATTTATATTGTGATACATCGTTGAGGCAAAAAAATGGCAGTAGTATCATCAGCATAAAGGTTGATTTTTGTTTCTTAGAAAATAACAAGGTTGAGATCATTGCTATAAATTGAAAGAAGAGGGCAAGTATTGAAAATTGCGGCACTCCATACTGAATCAATTCAAGATAATACACAGAAGAGTGTGGTCTGACCGTTGGTAAACTCAAGGGGAAATGTGGAATGGTGCTGTCTGCAGTGTACATAATAGGCCTACGAAGGGCTGGACTTGACATAGTAACAAGGGAAGGGTTCAGTGTGTGTTGTCTAGAGTAGACGAAGATGGAAGTGGAAATAGAAACAAGGGAAAGGGTAGACTGTATGCTGTCTCCAGTATATAGCACATCACAAATATAACAAGGGGTCAGGGAGGGTTGGATGATTGCTGTCTGACAGTAGATATCACACATGCGGTTATGTCTTCCAATAGTAAACAAGGGTAGAATGTGTGTTTTCTACAGTGGAAGTAACATTATACCCGTTCCCTTGTCATACTATTGGTACAAAAGGGGAAGAGTGTAGATATGTGCTGTCTACAGTAGATGAGTACACAGAAGAGTGTTTGTCTACAATAGTAACACGGGTATAAATGTCTCTGTCTACCGTAGTAGTACACAGAAAGGGAAAAAGTAGGTTTTACCAATAGTAAAGGGGATAAATGTGTGCTGTCTACAGTAGATAGTACACAGAAGAGGGTGTCTTACCAATAGTAACAAGGGGATATAAATGGTGACTTCTAAAGTAGATAGTACCACAGAAGAGTTGTGTCTTACAAATAGTAACAAGTGGGACATAAATGTGTGCTGTCTAAAGTAGATAGTACACAGAAGAGCGTGTCTTACCAATAGTAACAAGGGGATAAATGTGGCTGTGACAGTAGACTAGACACGAAGAGTCGTTTGTTGTCTTACCGATTAGCTTAACAAAGGGATAAAATGGGGTGACAGTCTACAATAGATAGTCAAAGAAGAGTGTGTCTTACCCATAGTAACAAGGGGCTAGATGTGTGCTGTCTACAGTAGAGTAGACACAGAAGAGGGTGTCTTACCGATAGTAACAAGGGGATTAATGTGTGTGTCTACAGTAAATAGTCAACAGAAGAGGGTGTCTTACCAATAGTAACTAGTGGATAAATGTGTGTAGTCTACAGTAGATAGTACAAGAAGAGTGTGTCTTACCAATAGTAACAAGGGGTAAATGTGTGCTGGTCTAAAGTAGGTAGTTCACAGAAGAGTGTTGTCTTACCGATAATAACAAGGGGGGGGAAAATGTGTGCGTGTCATACAGTTAGATGTACACGAAGAGTGTGTCTTTCACGATAATAACAAGGGATAAATGTGTGCGTCTACAGTAGATAGTAACACAGAAGAGTGTGTCTTACCAATGTTAAACAAGGGATATAAATGTGTGCTGTTCCCAGTAGATAATCAACAGAAGAGGGTGTCTTTCCAAATATACCAAAGGGGGTATAAATGTGTGTTGTTACAGTAGTGGTAGTACAACAGAAAGAGCGGTATCTACATAGCACAAGGGGAATTATATGTTGTGGTTGGTGTACAGTAGTAGAGTAGATAGAAACACAGCAGAGCGTTGTATTACTAATAGTAAAAAAGTTAAAAGGGATAAATGTGTGCTGTCTACGTATTATAGTACATAGAAGAGTGTGTCTTACCATAGTAAAAAGGGGATAAATGTGTGCTATCTACAGTAGATAGAAAACAGAAGGGTAGGTTCTTACCAATAGTAACAAGGGTATAAGGGTGTTCTAACAGTAGCAGTACATAGAAGATGGTCTACCAATAGTCAATAGTAACAAGGGGATAATGGGTGTTGTCTACAGTAGATAATACACAGAAGAGTGTGTCTTTTTATACCAATAGTAACAAGGGGAATAAAGAAATGTGTGTATCTACAGTAGATAGTATACACAGAAGAAGAGGGTGTTGCTTACCAATAGTAAAAGGGATTAATGGTGCTGTTCTACAGTAGATAGTACACAGAAGAGTGTTTCTTACCAATAGTAACAAGGGGGTAAATGTGTGCTATTTACAGTAGATAGTAAACAAAAACAGTCTGTCTTACAAATAACCGATAATAAATGTTCTGCTGTCTACAATAGGCTTACAGAAGAGTGTGTCTTACCAATAGTAACAAGGGAATAACTGGTGCTGTCTACAGAGATAGTACACCGAAGAGTGTGTCTTTACCAATAGTCACAAAGGCTACAGTGTTTGCTGTCTACAGTAGACAGTACACAGAAGAGTGTTTTTGTCTTACCATAGTCACAAGGGATAACTGTGTGCTGTCTACAGTAGATATACACAGAAGAGTGTGTCTTACCAAGAGTAACAAGGGGATAAATTTGTGCTGTCTACAGTAGACAGTACACAGAAGAGGGTGTCTTACCAATAGTAACAGGGAATAAATGTGTGCATCTACAGTGATAGTACACCGAAGAGTGTGTATTACCGTAGTAACAAGGATAAATGTGTGTGTCACAGTAGTAGATTAGATAGTACAGAGACGAGTGGTGTCTACCAATAGTTAACCAAGGGGATAACTGTGGGTGCGTCTACAGTAGTAGTTACACAGAGAGTGTGTCTTCCAATTATAACAAGGATAAATGTGTGCTGTCTACAGTATGATCGCTAGTCACAGAAGAGTGTATCTTACCAATAGTAACAAGGGGGATGATGTGTGCTGTCTAAGTATATCGACAAGGAAAAAAAGAGGTTCTTAACAATAGTACCAAGGGAATAAATGTGGGCTGTCTACAGTAGATAGTACACAGAAGACGGTCTTACCGATAGTAACAAAGGGATAAATGTGTGCTGTCTTACAGTAGATAGTACATAGAACAGAGTGGTCTTACCAATAGTAAAAGGGGAATAAATGTGTGCTGGCTACAGTAGATAGTACACAGAAGAGTTGTTTGTCTGACCATAGTAACAAGGGGATAATGGGTGCTGTTGTCTACAGAGATAGTTCCAAAGAAGAGTTTGTCTTACCAATAGTAACAAGGGAATGGAATAAATGTGTGGGTTCTACAGTGATAGTAAACAAAAAACAGGCTGTCTACCCAATAGTAAAACGATAATAAATGTCTGCTGTCTACAATAGAGAGTACAAAGAAGAGTGTGTCTTACCAATAGTAAAAAGGGGATAACTGTGTGATAGTGTCTACAGTAGATATTACACAGAAGAGTGTTGTCTTACCATAGTAACAAAGGATAAATGTGTGCTTGTTACAGTAGACCAGTACACAGAAGAGGTGTCTACCAATTCGTAAACAAGGGGATCACTGTGTGCGTCTACAGTAGATAGTACACATAAGAGTGTTGTCTTACCAATAGTACAAGGGATAAATTGTGTGCTGTCTACAGTAGATAGGACACAGAAGAGTGGCTCTTACCAATATGTAAAACGGGATAACAGGATAAATGTCTGCGGTCTTACAGTTCGATCGTACAAAGAAGAGTGTGTCTTACCAATAGTACAAGTGGATATAAATGTGTGCTGTCTACAGTAGATAGTCCACAGAAGAGAAGAGGTTATGTTTACACATGTAAAACAAGGGGATAAATGGTGCTGTCTACAGTAGATAGTACACAGAAGAGTGTGTCTTACCGATCGAACACAGGGCAAGATAAATGTGTTGCGTCTACAATAGCTAGTCAAACAGAAGAGTGTTGTCTTACCACTAGTAACACGGGGGATGATGTGTGCTGTCTACGTAGATTGTCTACACAGAAGAGGGTGTCTTACCGATAGTAACAAGGGGAAATACAAGTGTGCTGTCTACAGTAAATAGTACACAGAGGAGTGTGTTTACCAATGTAACAAGTGGATAACATGTGTGTAGTATTACAGTAGATAGTACAAGAAGAGTGTTCTTACCAATTGTAAACAAGGGGATAAATGTGTTGCTGTCTAAAGTGAGGTACACAGAAGAGTGGGTCTTACCGATAATAACAAGGGGAATAAATGTGTGCTGTCTACAGTAGATATTACACAGAAGAGTGGTCTTACCTTATAAGAACAAGGGGATAAATAAATGTGTGCTGTCTAAGTTAGAGAAAGAAACGAAGAGTGTGTATTTACCAATAGTACAAGGGGTAAATGTGTGCGTGTCTACAGTGAGATAATCAAAAAGAAGAGGGTTTGTCTTTCAATAGTAACAAGGGGATAAGTGTGTGTCTACAGTGGTAGTACACAGAAGAGCGGTTATCTTACAATAGCCAACAAAAAAGGGGGATAAATGTGATGGTTGTCTACGTAGAAGAACACAGAAGAGCGTTGTCTTATACTGTAAAAAGGGATAACTTGTGTGCGGTCTACAGTATATAGTACATAAAGAGTGTGTATTACCAATAGTAACAAGGGGATAAAGGTGTGCTGTCTACAAGTAGATAGACCACCGAGAGTTTAGTCTTACCAATAGTAACCAAGGGTATAAATGTGTGTGTCTACAAGTAATAGTAAAGAAGAGTGTGTCTTACCAATAGTAACAAGGGGGATGATGTGTGCTGTCTACAGTAGATAATACACAGAAAGAGTGTGTATTACCAATAGTCACAAGGGAAGAAATGTGTGTATCTACAGTTAGATAGTACACAAAAAGAGTGTGTCTACAGATAGTAAAAACAAAGGGATAGCAATGGTGCTGTCTACAGTAGATAGTACATAGAAGATAGAAGAGTGTGTCTTACCAAATAACCAAGGGGATAAAGTGTGCTGTCACAGTAGATGAAGTACCACAGAACGAGTGTGTCTTACCATAGTAACAAGGGAATAAAATGTGTGCTATCTACAGAGATAGTAAACAGCGAGTGTGGTTTAACCCGAGTGTAAACAACGGGATAAATGTGTGCTTGTCTATACAGTAGATAGTACATAGAAGAGTGTGTGTCTTACCATAGTAACAAGGGGATAAATGTGTAGGCTGTTACAGTAGGATAGTACACAGGAGAGTGTGTCTTACCAATATAAACCAGGGGATAATTGTGTGCTGTATACAGTAGATAGTACACAGAGAGTGGGTCTTACCAATAGTAACAAGGGATAAATGTTGTGCTGTTATTAGTAGATAGTAAACAAAAACACAGTCTGTCTTCCAATAGTACCACGATAATAAATGTCTGCTGTCTACAATAGAGAGTACACAGAAGAGTTTGTCTTACCAATAGTAACAAGGGGAAACTGTGTGTGTCTAACAGTAGATTAGTCCACAGAAGAGTGTGTCTTACCATAGTAACAAAGGATACATGTGTGGTCTACAGTAGACAGTACACAGAAGAGTGTGTCTTACCAATGTAAACAAGGGATAACTGTGTGCGTCTACAGTAGATAGTACACAGAAGTTAGAGGGTGTCTTACCAATAGTAACAAGGGGGATGATGTGTGCTGTCTACAGTTAGATAGTACAGCAGAGGAAGAGGTGTCTTACACTAGTTAAAAAGGGAATAAATGTGTGCTATCTACAGTAGAAGTACAAGAAAGAGGGTGTCTTACGATAGTACAACGGGATAAATGTGTGCGCTACGGAGATCGTACATAGAAGAGGTGTGTCTCCAATAGTAACAGGGGATAAATGTGTGCTGTCACAGTAGATACATCAACAGAAGAGGGTCTTTCCATAAGCTAACAAGGGGATAAATGTAGGTTGTCTACAGTAGGTAGTACACAGAAACGTTATCTTTACCAATAGCAAATAAGGGGAATAATGTGTGGTGTCTACAGTAGATAGAACACAGAAGAGGTGTTTACTAATAGTAAAAACGGGATAAATGTGTGCTGTCGTACAGTATATAGTACATAGAAGAGTGTGTCTTACAAATAGAACAAGGGATGAAAGTGTGCTTGTCTACAGAGGATAGAACACAGAAAAAAGAGTATGTTTTGTTACCAATAGACACGGGTGTTATAAATGTGTGTTGTCTACAGTAGATATTACACAGAAGAGTGGTCTACAATAGTAACAAGGGGATAATGTGTGCTGTCGACAGTAGAATACACAGAAGAGTGTGTCTACCAATAGTAACCAAGGGACATAAAATGTGTGCTATCTACAGTAGATAGTCCCAGAAGAGTTGTGTCTTACCAATAGTAACAACGGGATAAATGTGTGCTTGTACCGTAGATAGTGTTAATAGAAGAGGTGGTCGTACCAATGCAACGGGGATAAAATGTGTGTGTAAGGATAGTACACAGAGAGTGGGTCTTACAATATTAACACAGGGAATAAATGATGTGCTTATCTACAGTAGACAGTACACAGAAGAGGGTGTCTTACCGATAGTAACAAAGGGATAAATGGTGGTGTCTACAGTAGATAGTACATAGAAGAGTGTGTTTACAATAGTAACAAGGAGTAAAGTGTGCTGCTACATTAGAAGTAGACAGTACACAGAAGAGGGTGTCTTACCAATAGTAAAAAGGGGATAATGTGTGGTATACAGTTAGAGAGTACACAGAAAGGGTGTCTTACTTCATAGTAACAAGGGGATAAATGTGTGTTGTCTACAGTAGATAGGAAACAAAAGGAAAACAGTCTGTCTTACCATAGTAACAACGGACTAACATGTTGCGTCTACAATCAGGAGAGTACACCGTAGAGTGTGTCTTACCAATAGTAACAAGGGGATACTGTGGCCTGTACAGTAGATAGTACACAGAAGAGGATGTTTTAACAACTAGTACCAAGGATAAATGTGTGCTGTCTACAGTAGGACCCAGTACCACAGAAGAGTGGGTCTACCCATAGTAAACAGGGATAACTGGGTGCTGTCTACAGAGATAGTACACAGAAAGAGTGTGTCTTCCAATAGTAACAAGGGAGATAAATGTGTTTGCTGTCTACAGTAGATAGTACACAGAAGAGGTTTTTGTTTACCCATAGTAAAAGGGAAATAAATGTGTGTATCTACAGAGATAGTCCAGAAGAGTGTGTTCTTACGATAGTAAACAAAGGATTCAATGTGGTGCTGTCTACAGTAGTAGTACATAGAAGGTGGTCTTTACCAATGTAACAAGGGGATAAATGTTGTGCTGTCTACAGTAGCTAGTACACAGAAGAAGCGTGTGTCTTACCAATTTTTTAGTACAAAGGATAAAATGTGTGCTGTCTACAGTAGACAGTCCACAGAAGAGTGTTTCTTAACCAATAGTACCAAGGGTTGATAAATGTGTGCTTATACAGTAGATCGTACAAGGAGAGTGTTTCTTAACATATACCAAGGGGGAATAAATGATGTGTGTCAAGTAGAATAGATTAGTACACAGAAGCGGGTGTCTTACCGATAGAAATAACAAAGGATAACTGGTGCTTGTCTAAATGTAGATAGTACATAGAAGAGTGTTTGTGTCTTACAATAGTAAACCAGGGGATAAATGGTGTTGTCTACAGTAGACAGTACACAGAAGAGGGTGTCTTACCAATAGTAACAAGGGGAGATGTTGTGCTGTCTACGTAGATAGTACACAGAAGAGTGTTGTCTTACAATAGTAACAAGTGGATAATGTGTGCTGCTACGTAGATAGTAAACAAAAAACAGTCTGTCTACCAATAGTAACAGCGAGATTACTAATGTCTGCTGCTACAATAGAGCGTACACAGAAGAGTGTGTCTTTACCAATAGTAACAAGGGGATACTGTGTGTGTCTCCGTAGATAGTACACAGAAGAGTGTGTCTTACCAATAGTAACAAAGGGATAAATGTGGCTGTCTACAGTAGACAGTACACAGAAGAGGGTGTCTTACCAATAGTAACAAGGGGGATGATGTGTGCTGTCTACGTAGATAGTACAAGAAGAGGTGTCTTACCATATGTAAACAAGGGAGATAGATAAATGTGTTGCTGTCTTACAGTAGATAGTACACAGAAGTGTGTGTCTTACCAATAGGAACAAGGATAAAAATAAAGTGGTGCATCTACAGTGTAGATTTTTTTTAGTCACAGAAGAGTGTGTCTTACCGTTTATAGTAACAAGGGATAAATGTGTGCTGTCTACAGTAGATAGTACTGAGAAGAGTGTGTTTACCAATAGTACAAGGGGATACAATGGTGCTGTATACAGTAGATAGTACACGAAGAGTGTGTCTTACCAATAGTAACAAAGGGAAGGGTAGAATGTGTGTTGTCTACAGTAGACGTAACAGAAGAGTGTTTCTTACCAATAGTAACAAGGGGGTAACGGTGTGCTTGTTACGAAATCGTACAAGAAGAGTTTTTTACATGTACCAAGGGGATAAATGGTGCTGTATACAGTAGATAGTACAGAAGAGTGTGTCATACCAATAGTAACAAGGGAAAAATAAAATGTGTGCTATCTTTTTTACAGTTAGATAGTACACCGGAAAGGTTTGTCTTACCAATAGTCCAAGGGGAAAAAATGTTGTGGTCTACAGTAGATAGTACATCCGAAGAGTGTGTATTACCAATAGTAACAAGGGGATAAAGGTGTGCTGTCTACAGTTAGATAGTACATAGAAGAGGGTGTCTTACCAATAGTAACAAGTGGCCATAAATGTGTGTGTCTAAGTTAGATAGTACACAGAAGAGGTTGTATTACCAATAGTAACAAGGGGTAAATGTTGTGTGTCTACAGTAGATAGTACATAGAAGAGGGTGTCTTACCAATAGTAAAAAGGGGATAAATAAAGGGGTGGTGTCTAAGTAGCTAGTACCATAGAAGAGAGAGTGTGCCGTACCAATAGTAACAAGGGGAAGGGTAGAATGTGTGTTGTCTACAGTAGATAGTAAAAAAAAAACAGTTGTGTCTTACCAATAGTAACACGATAATTAAAATGTCTGCTTGTCCATGAGGTACACAGAAGAGGGTGTCTTACCAATAGTAATAAGGGGATACACTGTGTGCTGTCTACAGTAATGTACACAGGAAGAGTGTGTCTTCCCAATAGTAACAAGGGATAAATGTTTGCTGCTGTCTAAAGTAGACAGTACCCAGAAGAGGTTGTTTCTACAATAGTAACAAAGGGAACATGTGTGCTGTTACAGTAGAGTTCACAGAAAGGTGTGTCTTACCCAATAGTAACAAGTGGATAAAGGTTACTTGTCTACAGTAGATAGTACACAAGAAGAGTGATTGTCGCACCAATAGTAACAAGGTGGGTAAATGTGTGCTGTTCCCAGTAGATAGTGACATAGAAGGGTGTGCTTACCAATCGTACCAAGGGGAGAAATGTGTGTTTGTTCTACAGTAGATAGTACATGAAGGTGTGTCTTACCCATAGTAACAAGGGGATGTGTGTTGCTAAGTAGATAGTTAAACAAAAAACGCAGTGTGCTACCATGTAACACGATAATAAATGTCTGCTGTCTACAATAGAGAGTACACAGAAGAGTGTGTCTTACCATAGTAATAAGGGGCTCACTGGGTGTGTCTAAAGTAGATAGTACACAGAAGAGTGTGTCTACCAATAGTAAAAGGGTAAATGTGTGACTGTCTTACAGTAGACAGTTACACAGAAGAGTGTGTATTACCAATAGTAACAAGGTGATAACTAACTGTGTGCGGTCTACAAGTAGATCTGTAAACAGAAGAGTGTGTCTTACCAATAGTAACAAGGGATAAATGTGTGGTTCTACAGTAGACAGTACACAGAAGAGGGTGTCTTACCAATAGTAACAAGGGGGATAACTGTGTGCTGTCTACAGTATATCGTTAACAGAAGAGGGGTCTTACCAATAGTAAACAAGGGCCTAAATGTGTGCTGTCTACAATAGACAGTACACAGAAGAGTGTTGTCTTACACTAGTTACAAGGGGATAACTGTGTGCTTGGTTCGACGGTATATCGTACACGGAAGAGTGTCAAAGGTGTTTCTTAACAATAGTACCAGGGAATAAGGTGCTGTCTCAGTCGATATGTACCACAGACAGAGAGTGTTCTTCCTAATACTCACAAAGGGGATAGCAATGGTGCTGTCTACAGTATCATCGTACAAGGAAGAGTGTTTCTTAACAATAGTACCAAGGGAATAAATGTGTGATGCCTACAGACAACACAGCAAGAGTGTGTCTTACTGAATAGTAACAAAGGGACCCCTGACGAACGGGCGCGGTATGCCGCGACAGGATTGCGCGACAAGGAGAGTGCGGGAGGGAGGAAAAAGGAGGAAAAAGGGAAAGGAAACCTGGGTCTGGGGAGGACCGAAACGTGAAGAGAGTTGAAAGAACAAAATATAAAAAACAGAGCGGAAGGAGTGAAACCATTTCCTGACTGATAAAATTAGTAGCACACAGGACGGGTGTTACATAGAGTCTAAAAAGGAGAGATGGGGGGAATGTGTGATGTCTGCAGGTTTTAGTAGTATAAGAAATACGGAACAATGGAAAAAGGGAAGGGTGGTTCTCACACTGTGTTGTTTGTCTACAGTAGATACAAAATTGAAGGATGTTTTGTTGTGGGGATATTGTTGTTGTTGTTCCCAATGAACCAAAGGAAAGGGTATGATGGAGTAGATTAGATAGGTCGTAGGAATGTGTAGAATTGTGTGCGTGGGTGCAAGTATATAGAAATACCGAAGGGTTTTAAAGTGGGTTTCAGTAGAATCCACACATAGGGTAAGCGCGCATGTGTGCTGTCTACATAGATAGAACACGGAAGGCTGTGACTTGCCAATAGTAACAAGGAAAGGTAGAAGTAGAATAGAATGATTGACAGTCTCCGTAGAAGCACCATATAAAATAGTTTCAACTGGTGTAAGATGGAGTTGTCTATAGTAGATAGAGCCACAGAAAGAGGAGTGTCTTACAACAAAAATTAGTCGGTTAAATCAATGATGCTGTGTTTTTGTTCATATTTTTTAAACACAGCAAAATACAATATGATGATAAATAATAATGAGGATAATCACTTATATTTATATGTTTCAAGTCACTTGATGTCAGGGAAAAAAGGGAAAAAATTTGGCAACAAAGCAGCCAGCCGAAAAGTTAATCACGTGTTTCTTTCATTATCCACAAGTCATGGTAATGGAGTGTGGTGGTTTGATCAGGATTTATTTCAAACGGAGGAGTTGAGTATGCTGATCCGGTGCCGCGTGTATTCATGACCTTCGGACGCTCCTAACATGAAACCCAACCAAATATAAAGAATTATATAGGTATAGAATTGAGCTAAAAATGCGTCAAAAGAGGAATAATTTGTCCACATAAATTTCAACTTTTCAAAACTAAGAACTATACCGCGGAACAGTTTAGTACAAGAGGTCGTCAAATATAAGAAGCGACATTGACTTCTTGTAATGGGGCTGAAGCAGAATTTCTACTTAGGCTACTAACCGATAATATTTATGATAAATATCCCTATAACACCAGTATAATTACGTAATAATAAGAATGTTTGGCTTAATCGGCCTTTTGCTACATTAATTTTTGTGTTCTTTTGGAAAATATAAAAGGAATATGTTTTTAATATTGCATGAAATCATCTGCTTAAGTATCAACTTGTTTTAGGTGGTTATGCAAATAGGCCTATCCCACTTTATCCAAACTATAGGTTAGATTCAATTCGATACCATATCTTTAGACTTAATGCGACCATGAAGTTATTATAATAACTTATGATGTGATAGATTCGACCCAAGCAAAATCTGGGGAGCTGCTATGGGGAATATTACAATCTAAGTGCTGATAGGCTTGAGAGCTTGTATAAGGCATGTCTTTAAGCAGCCTCCTGAATGTAGCGAAATGGTTGTGACGAGAAGGGGTTATTATTATTATTTCCTTAGATATTTTACTGCCATTACTGATCAGTCAGTCTGTAGAAATGCAAGTCATAGGCACTTACTGGTAATTTGATTCATAACAAATTGGAAGTCTGCTAGAGATTAAAACCATTTTCAAATTTTACACAAGAAAATTATTTTAACTATATCAAACAACAGCAAACAGAATTGGTAATAATATTACAATAGGTGGCATTGTGGAAATACATCTGACTCAATGAAGACTATATGTCATAAATAATAATGGGTTCCATATGCACACTGTCTTCTATAAATTATAATACCAGGAAATCGGAAGTGATTATATCGATGCAGCCTTCTAACTGATGGTTTATAAACGTTTCTGTTGAATTTCAAGCTTATTTGAGGGGGAAATAGCCTAAATATAGGACGGATCCTAAAGATAAATATTTAAATCTTTTGTGGAATATTTAAGTTTCTCTGGTATCAAATAAGCCCTGTCAACTGTGGATTGCATTTTGGGAAATATACTGTCAATTTAATTTCACAGATATAATACTTAATACAAACCATGAAACAATGTAAAGTTGTGCAAATACAGATATTTCAAAAACAAATACCTGAACAGCGATGCTTTTAAGGGGCGATGTAATGTGCACTTCTTCGTTCGCGCAATATATAAAGAAATCATTTGCAATGAGCATAGAAATATTTACGAGGAGAAATCACACCAATGTTAACCAAATTATATTAGAAGATGAATAATAAAGGAAAGTGCTCGGGTGAAACGGACTTTTATATTGATTCTGGGCTGGCATTTGTCTCACATGGCATCACGGTGATATATTTGTTATAATTTTCATTTCTAAAAAAAACGCTGTAGAAATTGTGTTTGAGTTAAACGCATTGTAAACATATTCTTGGCAAGGCAAAAATCTCTTCACTTTGTAAACGTGTTCAGAGGCTAAACGCCGTGTGTCAAACCACTAGACATTCACTGCAAAAACAGTGCTTAGAAATTAAACACTTTTCTAAACACTATTTTGCACCATGTTTCTAAACATTTTGAAATGTCTTTTTAATATCTAAACACCTTATATCTAAACATGTTTAAAATCTAAACATGTTTAGGGATTGACATTAGGTGTTATACATTTGATGCCAAGTGTTTAGGAATTAAACATGTCAAATATCTAAACACTAATTTGCACCATGTTTCTAAACACTGTTTTTGCAGTGTTGGTTTTCATTTTTAAACGCTAAGTGTTAAATATTCTAACATATACAGCTTTTCTAAACACACTTTTTTTCTTCAGTTTCTAAACATACTTTTTAGTGTGAAATTTACACAGAAATCACCATCATACCATGATCAGACATTGTATTAAGACCCGGTAATTGAATTCACGAGTGAACATAAATGAAATACTCTACCAGTTTGTAACATCTATTCAAGTTCATTCAGTCGTGTCGTTCAATAAGAGTGATCCCGTTTCATCATCAGCTGGATTGATAACTATTATGAATCATACATTGTGAATGTCCTATGTGGACTTTCCCTGCCTTGGGACCGTTGGCAAAAAAGGTCTGCCGCCAACCTACATTCATACCTAATATGCTATGAATTGGTCCATAATTATTCAGTAATTTCTTGTGTTGTTAAAACTACCGTCCAATGCCTCTGCTTCCTCCAGACATCGCTTTTACGACCGAGCATGCAGTGGAGGGCGGGTCCGTTGCTATGAGAATTGTTTGTGTCCACACCCGATGAGATCATTGCATCGTTTTCTATATGGCGTACGTCTACGGCATATAGCACTTTATATAAGTGACTCGCTTCACACCAAGACGCTAACCTTACTGCCCTGGACGGGCATATATAAAATCAATCATCAAATTGTAATAAATATAGGATAAGTCCTTCTTCTTTCAATAACCTGGTGTTAATTTGGATTAGTTACAAACATTCAATTTTTAATAATTATACACAACAAATCCCGTAACTCTACATTTTGTCGCCTTAATCATTTACTTTAGATGTACAGGAGTTGGTTTTCTTTTAGGTATATATCTAACTTTGGCGGTCATTTCAGTCAAATTTCCAGTCTTTTGTTTTCCTTTACCCCATTTTATAGCGCCACTATGTCAAACACCAATATCGCTAAAGCGTGGTGCCTACTATGGTGACTGTATTGAACAGATCTTAATGTGAGTGTGCAAATCCGGATAAAATTGTGACTTTTGGTACCAGTACTTTATACATTGATAATCAAAAATTTGATGGAACACTTCCACAACCTTTTATGGCCCCCAGCTTGGATTTCAAGGTTACACGGGGTAAAATTTTTAAAATTTCCGATTGTGTGAAAAGTTACACCATGATGTCTTGTCTGTTACGAGGAGTCTCAAAAATGTATATTTTATACTACCTTGCCTTATAGTTTAGAATATGGGGAAAAACTGTAAAAATGGTAAAAAGTCCAATTTTTAGTTTTTGTACATGGGGTCAAAAAGCACTAAAAGTTTGCTCCATTTTTTGTAAAATGTTGGTTCAAATTGTTGGTTTTAGCTCAGAGAATGAATATAGGTAGTTTTTGACATCTTACATTCTGTTATTCAGCAAAAGGGCGAATAAAGTCACGGCTATTGGCCTATTGGATTCTTTGACCTGTGACCTATATTTTTTGTTGGATAACGTGAAAACTAACATAATAAAAGACAATAAGGCAACTCGTCCTCTTTTCAAGCGCTTTAAGCTAGGGAACCAATTTGCACCACTCTTAACTGATCAAAGCAATTTTTAACTTTTGACCCATGTACACACCAAATTGACTTTTTTCCACCATTTTTACAGTTTTTAACCCCATGACTCCGGAACTCTATTCAGCCATGACGTGGTAAACATACCTTTTTGGAATCCTTGATGGACCAGACAACCCATTGTGTGCTTTTTTAACACATTCAAGAACAATTTTAAATTTTTGACCCCTGTATAAACCTTGCGAAGCCCAAGCTGGGGGCCATTAAGTGGGTTGGCAAGTGCGTCCATCAATTTTTGGATTATCAAAGGCTAAAGTACTTGTGTGCAAAATTTCCATTTTATTCCTGAGCGCACACGCTTTCACTACATCCCGTGCTATACTTTTTCCTGCTCGTAAAAACTGGTACACATTGTATTTTTCATATGTCTGCGATATCCAGAAAATTTAGCGTATGATATTGATAAAAGCAAAATAATATTTTGTGAGGACAAAACTTAATATTTGTCTGTTTTAACTCAATTTTGACCGAGTTTGTTCCTAATGCCTGCGACACAGAGAAATTCCAATTAGAATAGGCCTTATGGTGTTAAATCTTGCATATTTGTCGCTATTAGCGCGTTGGACGGTTTACGTTGCGTTGCGTTGTAATGTGTATATATCATAGCTATCTGGTTTTACGCAGCAATACAATAACTGGTAATACATGTACACCGCCTTATGTAACGGATAATCTTGAAAATTGTACATGCTAATTGTACAAGCTACAGTCACTTTGATTCTTGGCACTAACCCAGCAGGCTTTAGTATGGCCCAGACAGGATGTTAAAAATGTTTTATGCATAGACCAAAATATTCTCCATGTTCTCCCAGTTTCCCAAATATTAAGACCAGGCTTTTAAGTGCGATGTAATTTTACAGTCAACACATAATTTCATAGGTAAATTAGTTTTTACTTAAGTTAATCATGCATCATCATACTGTGTAGTGGCAAAACCATTTTCATAAAATTAAGTAAAAGGTCCATATGTTGTTTGAAATGGGAACTCGTTTCTCTTGTTTTTTTAATACTCTAATGTATTTAACAAATGCAATCAAATGAGAAAATTTCAAAGTAATAAGGAAATGAACCCAGGAATTATATTTCGGTATTTTAATTGACACTTATTATAAATAGCATCCGCAGGCCCAAGGTTTCATTCGAAGTAGATTTGATTGATCATATTCCTAAAATATAAGATACACAAAGAGTGAAATATGGGATTCTTGGCTTGTACACTTGTAGAGTGCATGACGTTTAAAACTGCTGTTGATGAGTATTTTTATTTGTCTACTTGGTTGTCCATGACAACGAAAGGATGGTGAGATTCAGGCCTCCATAATACTCCACACCCTGTGATTGCATTCGGCTAACTGTTCTGTGACCTGAATGCTGTATATTTATCATTGCTCGTTCAAATTTTAAAATCGGCGCACTCTACGCCTGCGTCCCTGCTTTGCTGCATGCCGAATGTGCGCGGATTTTTTTTTTTCCAACCCAACAAGACGCCCAATTTGAAAAAGTGTCCAATTTCAGTGGTTTTTGGGGTGTATGGAAAAATTAAAGTCGGTGCCCCCTCCCATTTTTATTTCAAAATTTTGAAGAACGACATTGGGACCTCAACATCTTGAAATACAAAATTTTAAAATCGATAGGTTTTTTATTTTTTTAAGGGCGATCGAACGTCAATTTTGACTTTTCCCATAGACTTGCGTGGTTAAAAATGACAACATACCGGTTTTTGTTTTGGCTATGAGCTCACAAACAAAGTCGGTGACCCCCATTTTTTATTTCAGATTCTAATTCAGCACCCTGTAATACCATATATGTGAATTCTGAAATTTTATCAGTAGATTCATAATCCGTCAAACCCTTAATAGGGTAAAGTAATATTACTCAAAAGCTAATCAGTTTCAAGTTTGTATGAACACCGAACAACAATTCAAATAAACGTTGATGTAAGTTTGGCACGTTAGCTAAACATTTTATCTTTTGTTGAGTTTTCAGCAGCATTTATAACATTGCGTTTAAAATCACAATCAGCATAATTTTTTAAGCATTTTTGTTTGAAGGCACAATCAGTGATCCACCCAAAAGAGTAAAAAATATTTGATATATGCAGGAAAAGCTAAGTGTGGGAAAAAGTCTAATTTTTTTCAAATGAAAAAAAAATGAAAATATGAAGAAAACAGTGTTCAAGGATATAAATCTTTTAAAATTAAATTACGTGTTGTAATAAGTGTCCATATGGACAGTATAATAACTAAAATATGAGTTTGTTTCGTCATTGCATTCAGTCTTATTAATTGTAGGATATAGCTATACTTTTTACGCACATGCAAAAATTTCATTTTTGATGATTTGTTTACTCCCTGATTTAGCAAATGCTTGCTTGAAATACATTATGAAGTCTAGGCAGATCTGCATTTTTCGAATGTTTGCAAATGGAATTAACGTTTATTATTAGATCGA
This sequence comes from Ophioderma brevispina, assembly GCA_023653785.1. NCBI lineage: Eukaryota > Metazoa > Echinodermata > Ophiuroidea > Amphilepidida > Ophiodermatidae > Ophioderma > Ophioderma brevispina. The sequence continues at coordinate 21,549 of JAMKCH010000333.1, forward strand.
GACAGGCCAACAATTACTCATAATTTTGTAATCATTAGACTCGCAAAAGGGCTAATGCGAGCCTTTATTTAATATAAACACACTATTGTCTGGTTTCGAACAAAAAGGTGACCTTACACCAACTTATTCGAAATTATTTCAAAGACCTCCACTTGTATGAGCGTACCTGTTGTCCATGGGCAATTCACCATAAGGCAATTGAGCACACATAACCGCGGTTATCCTTATGAATGAATTCACAGTGAACTTTGGACAAAAGTGGCTGTTTTCTCTTATGTAGATCTCATTCATTTCGGAAACTCCCTGTATGAGTAATGGATTTGATTGTTAATGCAAAAAGTGTGAATTAATAGCACACATTTGGTTTACTTTCAGAGCATGCCCCTCATGTGAAGCGCCAGCTGCTTCCAGGGGAAAATATTTTTGAGTCCAATTTAGACACCAAATATTTTTTAACGATTGTCACCAAAAGATCTATTTGTAACCGGGATATGTGATACCGCCACTCCACACGACCATTATTTCGATGAACAAATTGCCATTAATTGTGCAAATTTCAATTTTTTGATCGGAAAATGACATACCAAATCAGTCGTACAAAAATAGGCAAAATTATTGAGAGCAACTACACATGACTGTGCCTACATGTATACATGTAAATTTGTCAAGTTGTTGAAACAATTTTGATCAAATTGAATCAAATTTGATAGTTATGACAGAAATATTAGTTAAAAAGTTGACCAATAGCTTGGTGGCCCCTGACTGACACACTTTCCGTATCAAAATGGCAAGTTTATTAAGTTTGTGATGCAATTATAAACATTTTAGGGAATACAGAAAAAACTAAGAAAATTTAGACCTTTAGACAAAACATCGTGCAACTGACCAAATGCATGATTTAGCATACATTAAAGGTCCCAGGAAATGCAAAATAGAATTGGTGTGGTTTGTGTCAAGTCTACAAGGAGGGACCAGGAAGCATTCAATATTTGGGTTGGTGATGACATCATTAGTGAAACTATTGATTTTTCAGAGAGTAATAGAAAATTCCGGGTGACTGGTGTGAATCTATTCATGGCACTGACTGAAAATCAATAGTTTCACTAATGATGTCACTGGTAGTGTATTCTTTTTGTGGCCCTGTTTATTGGAATGGAATGTCCCGTAAAGATTTGGACTAGGTTTATCATTTTATTTCCTGGGACCTTTAAGAAACGGGCATGTCGAGAAACATCAGTCGCCGGTGTCTTATCAGATGATATTGATAGAAGGTGAAACCAAACTGCCCCTACAAAAATCCATCACAATAGGATAAGCTTGGTAATTTAATTTCTTTACGCACATACCCGACTGTAGGTCTTGGTGTCTTATTTTACAACTCTCGATATTTTTTTAATAATATTCATGTAGTATATGGCTTCTCTCTCAAAATATGCTCTTTCCTTATTTTTTTAGCTCCGATACGCCTCGTGGACGGCCCAGATGAGCTCTCGGGTCGTGTAGAGATCCTCATCAACACCACCTGGTTAACCGTGTGTGATGATAAATGGGGCATTGAAGATGCAAATGTCGTCTGCCGACAACTCGGGCATGGTACCGCCAAACAGGCCGATGCACATTTCGGGGAAGGGTCCGGTGATTTCGCATTTGAAGGGGTAACCTGTTACGGGGACGAACAATTTTTGGACAACTGTAGCCATGAAGGGTTACATAATCATGACTGCGTGAAGGGCGAGGAGGCAGGGGTTGTGTGCAACAGTAATAGTGAGTATCGTCATTCATTAGGCAAAACAACATTTAGATAGTGAAAACTATTCCTTATTTTAATCCTGCTACACCAATAATTTGCACCATTTTTATCCAAATGGGAGCAACTTTAAAATTTGACCCCCTGTACAACTGAAATTAACCCATTTTAGTGATTTTGTTTAAAAAGTGTTACTAACTTAACACTTTATTTTAGCCCGGTATTTTAGTTAGTGTATACCCTATGTAAGAAGTTTGGTTTAAAATAGAAATATACCTAAACATTCATTTTGTTTTTCCTGTTTTTCTTTGTCAGCGTATTCGTCAGTCCGTCTCGTCGCAGGCCAATCCCGCTACGAGGGCCGGGTTGAAGTCTACCACAACGGCCAATGGGGAACGATATGCGATGACGGTTGGGGTTTGCCAGATGCCTCGGTGGTTTGCCGTCAACTAGGTTTTGGACCTGCCTTCGCTGCCACAACCGAAGCTCATTTTGGACCCGGCACGGGGGATATACTATTGGATGATGTTGGATGTTTGGGAGATGAAGAACAATTGGGGCAGTGTGATCACGTCGGCTGGGGTATAACCGATTGTGACCATAGTGAGGACGCTGGGGTGATTTGCAATCGAACTTCAGGTATTGGACAAACTGCTTTGCAGGATGTTGTCAGAGCCACTCTGGCTTAAATTTAAATTCTCCCGTAAATCATGTCAAGTTTAAAGAGGGACTCTGGAGAGAAAAATTAAGAAAGTTCATGGTAGATGTATTGGACCAAAACAAAGTCTGAGCATCAGAGGATATCGGGTTGTAGGAGTAACTGATGTTACGTTTATCATTTTAGGTTGACTTGCCTGCCCGGCTTGCCTGTCATCCCAGGGCTAGTGACATCATTCATTGTGTGTTTGGCATGCTTTTTGAAAAGCATGCAGGTATTACTTCACACAATTGCTATTGCATATTTGGCTATCGTGAAGGTATTGTACTCTATAGACCTGTTTCGAGTTATTGATCTGCCAGGTAGACTAACACATACATAGGAATTGTGTGAAATAATGCCTGCATACTTTTCAAAAAAACATGCTGAACACACAATGAATGATGTTACTAGCCCTGGGCTGACAGGCAAGCCGGGCAGGCAAGTCAACCTAAAATAATGAACATAACATTATAGTTACTCCTACAACCTCATATCCTGATGCTCAGACTTTCTGGTATCCAAACCACCCGTATATACTATGAACCTTCTTAATGTTTCTCTCCAGAGTCCCTTTTTAAGAATATTGAGGAGTGGTCCTAATGCGGTACCAAACTACGAAACAATGTTTCCACAAGTTCAACCAAATATTATCACGAAAAAAACGAGTAAAATATGTAAGCGTTAAAATGCGAGATCCGAAAGTACTTCTTCACTTAAATCCGGGCTTGAAATTAGATAACCCCAGCTAAATACCGATCTGTTTAATGTAGAGGAATGTGACATTTTCGGATTCTTCCCTACATTGTTCAATAAAACACCCCAGGTAATCTCCTCTTCCTTAAAACGGATTTATTGTTTCCCGCTTTTTCTGAAAGAGATTTGGCCTCTTTATCTCAGAAAACAAATTGTGTATGTTCTCTAAAATCCCCCATTCACAATATCTTTACCGTAAATATTGTTCGGCACATAAGTATTAAGATATACGGATTATTTTTGTCTACGTTTGATATAGGTTAACCTCTGCATCAACCTTTTTATATTTTATTCAACGTCCCATACATGATATAGGAACCGAAGGAGAGATTCGCTTGGTAGGAGGTTCGTTCCCTAATGACAGGTCGAGTGAGATCTACCACGATGGGGAATGGGGTACAGTATGTGATGACGAATTTGACATCGACGACGCTAATGTTCTCTGTCCTTCAGCTGGGATTTAATAATTCGGCATCATTGGGCCAAACCTGGCGCTCACTGTGGACAAGGCAGTGGACCCATTCTTTTGGATGAGTTGTCGTGTGAGGGTCCAGAAGATAACTTGTCGGATTGGTTTCCAGTATGGCTGGGGGATTAATGATTGTAGCCATAACGAGGACGCAGGGGTTGTGTGTACGTACACATTGAGTCCCGTTATCGTACATTAGACTTATAGCTCGCCGGTTACAAACGGATATCTTTTAAGCGGTAGGGGACTTGCACCTCTGCATGGACTGTGGAAATTCGGTCACCATGCTGTATGTGACATGAATTAACCCTAACCTTAACGATAGCCCTAACACTGTAAACCCTAATCCTATCCTATATACTTCACTACCCTAACTCGTAAAGGGGATGCCGATTTAAGAATAGAAGTTTTCATCTTAATAGAGTGGGCCTTCACTCCAACCGCATTGTAAGTTTCGCACGTATTTCAATCCTTTTTGATGCGAGAGCTCAACATGATTTTGTAAGCCCCATAGAGCTCTGTCTAAAATTAATATTGGTCGACCAAAATGGGTACACTTTTCGCTCATAACTTCAACCAAACCTCTTTGGCTCGAAGATTTCACAGGGCAAATGAGAAAAATAGCAGCTTTCTTCTGATACCAAAATTTTTACCACTTCCGGTAAAATGCTGGGGCTTCTGGGGACGAGGTATTGGCGATCGTGCCATGGACCTTTAAACACCCTTGTCCAATGTCCCCTACTATGTGGCAGTTAGTCCTATGCAATGCGCTCATCGATAGAGGCACACAAATTCGCTTTTATTCATTTCGCCTTGTTTTGTGGAGCAGTTTTGAAATTTCCCAAGATGACTGGCGCTGAAACGCTATAAACAAAATCAACGTATTATGGGCCAACTGACTATTTGGATATTAAACTAAACAATCTTGTACATCCATGATTCCATACCACAGTACTATCAACTATTATATCGGGTTAATCTGGGCTTCTTTTGGTTTCTTAATATAATGTCGTCGCAACATTCGCCTTGTCGAGGGCATGAGTCCTCGAAGGCAGAGTCGAAGTCTTCTACGACGGTCAATGGGGCACCATCTGTGACGACTCTTGGGATATTGTCGACGCAAATGTGGTCATGTCGACAACGGGGCTACAAAAAGGCATTGCGGTAAAAAAAACAGTGCGGCCTACTTCGGCCCGGGTTCGGAGAATCTCTTATTGGATTGATATCGATTTACTGGCGACGAGGACAAGCTGCATGAACTGTCAGAGTAAAGGATGGGAGGTACATGATTGTGGGCATAGTGAGGATGCTGGCGTCGTGTGCGGTAACTACTCAGTAATTCAATACTTTTTGAAGTTCGTATAGACCTCCCTCAAAATGCTGATCCAGGGCGGAAATGATAAGCCAATCATGGAAAGAAAGACGTTTTATTTTTGACTTTTGTTTTAGGATCACATGTGCAAGCATAAACGTGAAAACACATAATGGCGATATACAATTCAAGATCCTTTAAACAGCTTTTTAATTCTACAAGTTCAAAGGTAGACACGTAACCACTCGTTTTTTATAACTATAGTTTTTGGTTTTGGTTAATGTAGAAGAGTTTTTAGTTTGGAATCGCGTCATTTCAAATGGATAGAAGCTATTCCAAGCCAGACATGTCCCTAAGTCATTAATAATGAGCATGCATGTTCATCTTTATCATTTCAGATATTGAAATTGAAGTAACGGCTCTCAGATAAGGGAGAAACAACTGACATCATAATGGGTCGTGGTAGAGGTCCTTCAAGACGTCATATGGGGGTACCGTATGTAATGACATGTAGGATCAGAGGGGTAAAATATTCTTGTAAATGTTTACATAGGACAACAAATACAAATTTCTCTCTGGAAATGAGAGTTAGTTATAACGTTGTTGGTTTTCACAAGGATGGTAGTCGGTAACGGCGAATCTCAATTAACTTTATAAATTTTGTTATATTTTATGGCATCTCGTAATGCGCAGGTCAGATATACCCTTTGAACACAAAGCCTTGTGTACAAATCTGAATTTTATATAAAACAAATTTATTAAATTTTTATCCAATTGATTGGTTACACTTACAACCACTGCTCTGCTTAATACAACCAAAAACCTCTAAATTCGAAATATTTTCATACACTTCTGTCCAATCTCTACTCAGATTCGACCTTGTGATGATGCAAAGGTTATATGCAATCAACTCGGTTACCCGGTGGCCGACCACTTCTACAATTACGGGGAAGGTAGTAAAGATCCCATACTATTAACCAACATAGATGCTGGTTATCGAGAAGAACATTGGGAAATCGCTCATTAGAGTGGACCCTGATAATGTGCGCACATTGAAGGATTTGTGGCGTAAGTCCTGCAATTCAATTACAGGTAAGTTCAATTAATCAATTGATTTCAATGTAAGGGGGGTTGGGAGATGATAGAAAGATTCGGCTCAGAAAAAATGACAAAAATTCCTAAGCGATACGCGTCTTAAAATCAACGCACAACATTGCCAATTGAAGGTGTTTGGCAATATGATTTGGGTTTTCTAAGGAGTACGCGCAGCCGACTTTATATTAACTTGGAGATGAGCAAGTGTGCATTCGTTTGTGATTTAAGCGTCGCAAAAATTCATGAGCGATTTTCACTCATGAGCACCAGGCCTTGAACTGTATTGTCTGTTTTTACTTTGGCATGTAAATTACTAGTAGTTTGAATGATCACTATATCTATGGTGTCACTGTGCCATGAATGATTTTTCCTACTCACAGAAATAACACTGGTGACGATCACTAATAATAATAAAAGTTAGGCTTTTAATAACTATAACATAATCGCTATTTTCAACTATTCCGTAAAAACTAACTGGTCCGTTTGGTTATCTGTATTCCATGCATCGATTCGCGTTGGTGCCCTTTCACGTTCCTTTGCATTCGACGTATTATTGACACGTACACACACAAATCGTCATCCACCCTAATTATCCATATTCAAAGCAACAAACCAAGAGCTATGAATATTCATTTTTTTCCAAGAATGGATTTTTAGTTTACAGCCGTACGCGATGAATATCAAATTAAGTATTTAGGAGTATGACTCGCTAAAGCTATCTATCAAAGTCAACAATACGTCAGCTGGAAGGAATCATGAATATTATTACCTGTTCGTGAAACGTCATAAAAATGATCCTGACGTCGCGATCGAATATATGAATATTGATGAGGAGTGATGACATCATAGCTCAACTTCCGGTTTGAAAGAACCATTGTGAAAAACGTGTGTAAAATCAACCGTAGAATTATTATTATAACACTTAATGACATTATTTTATGTTTTCATAAAACTAACACCATGAATTATTATATATTCTATGAGGTACTAATAATGCCATTTTTCAATTATTAAAAAGTGTGAAGACAAACAAGTTGGCCTGTGCTCCATGTTCACTTCTTGCATTTTACCATGTTTACGCGAATTTGTAAATCCGTTGCAAAATGCGTAGAAGACTTTGATGTGGCTAGGACTATTCTAAGAACGCGCCTGATTAATTACGCTTCTCACCTTTTCACGGCCTCCATTTTTTGTTTTTTGCTCGCGTGACATATATGGCGTAAAATAAATAACGCTAGACGCATCGTCTCTAGTGAAGACGGAAATTTCCCCCCTTCTAAATATGTCCTTTTTCGACGATTTTCAGGAAACTAATCCGGTACAAGACACCATTTTTTTTTATTTCGGGTATTGTTCAAGTATGCAACTTAGACCTAAACAATTTGAACATCAGAAAAACTTTCGGCCCCCTTGTTATCTTTTTGGAGCACATTAGTATCCGTAAATCACATTTTCCCATAGATTGCGTGGTAAACAATAATGTAAAATTTTGAGCAAAAATGTACGTTTTTGAAAGTCTTTTTTCTCAAAAACGAATATCGTAAGCCTTTGTTTTTATTTCAGATTTTTTTATCAGCACAAATGAATGTACTATATATCCAAATTTTAAAGAAATTCGCCGCGGCCCATTAAATCATGATGCCAACACCTTAAATACGGCCACAAACAACTTTAAAAGGTATATGCGCGTGGGGTCTTTGATCCTTGTTTTATTTAACTTGATCTGGCTTGACCATACCAGACAAAACTCTTTTTGCAAACCATATTGTCTAAATTTCGGTTTTAGCTTTTTGCCTAGCGATTAAAACCTCTTATGAATGATTTCATAATACTGAAACACATCTGAAACATTGGCCCCGTATTCACAAGGATTTAGTCTGGCTTAAACGTTAGTCCTGACTAAGTCCTACTAGAAAAGGACCACAAAAATTAATCTTATTTCTTCTATGTTAGCTTTTCTAACTGAAATACTAAGAGAAAGTACAGGTAGACACCAAACTTACCTACTTCAATTTTTTTTCTCTCTTTCATATCCGTTTTAAAAAGCTTTAAAAAAAATAAGGATCACTTTTAGATGGACATAGTCCTGGACTAAGAGTTACAGCCATGACGAAGTCCTTTTGATGAATACGGGCCATTGTCTTATATTTCTGTATTTCTTTGATTTATTTTTCCGTCATTTTCCGCTCTCTGTTATGTCCAGTGTCTGCATCTACCTCTGTATGTTATCATAGCCATTTCCGTGGGAGCTACCATCTTTATTTTAATCAATCTTCCCTGTCATCGCTCTAATATGTTGCTAACTGTTCGCAAGGAAGAAACAGTTTCTAACTTGAGCACCAGTGACACGCTGATATGATACCACCTTATACGCAAACAAAAGTGTTTCTTGTGGAAGAGTTCCCATGGAAGACAATTTTCATGTTTTGTTGAACACTCCCAATGGAGTGCAGATGGTTACACCAGAGCGTCCTGGTCGATATGTAGCCTGATTCACCTCCGTCAACTCTCTTGTATCAAGAAGAATGGTTATGTCAACTACTCACTCTCTCCAACCTCCTGTCATTATACAAACCACAAACCTCCTTCCTTCCTCCCAATGGAGGTATCAGCAAAGAGGAAGCGTACCAGTCACTTTCTAATGGACACGGACCATATCAGGTTCTTGGGGCTTCAACACCTGTAAGAAATGGATCGATTCCTCGGTCCATTGATCATAATGGTAATCATGGTAACAGTACAAACAGCAGAGCAGGGGCATTTTCACAGCACTCTATAACATACGAGCAACCCCAGCCCCTCAATGTGCCCGTGCAGCCTACGGAGACGAGGAGTAATTACGTAGGCGACGCAGACTCTGAAGAGTACACATATGAAAATCCTCTTCCAGTATCAGATGAAACGGACAATAATGTGGAAAATAAGAACAAAGAAGTCGCGGAAATGCTGGTTTAACAATGTCTTCAAACATTTCTACAGAAGAGATTATTATCCAAGGCGGAAAGTCTGTTCTATTTCTTGGAGGTAAGATGTTTTGAAGAGGTCAAGAAAGTTTTTCAAATCTGTGACGAGTCCGAGAGAACTTTCTTGAAGTATTGTATTATTTTGGAAAAAATACTAAGAGTGCCTCGTACAATGTGCAGCTTCAAGCGAAATACTCAAGTGTGGACCGCAGGCAGCTTGGGAAATACTATAAAATGGCTGCGTATTTAAGAAATCAAAGTATTATGAACTATATGGGAAACGTCAATGTGTAGCATTGGACACGAAGTGTGCTACTGATGGTGTATTAAACAAGGTGCCAAATACAAAGTAAGGTTTTTAATTGATTAAGACGTTTTTATAAGGTTCATCACTACTAACAGAATGCTTCTTGTTGTGTCACATCTCATCTGGATTGCTGCACGACACTCCAGGTGGAGTCAAACATGCATCATGCAGGGGCGTCCCTAAACCATTTTTAATGGGGGGGGGGTGTTGAGACTCTGTTGCCGGCAAAACCATGGTCCGTATTCAGGAATTATCAAATTTTCAGGCTCGCGCACTCGCCGGGTATAGACCCAAATATGTTTTCACTTGGTTCGAAAAAAAAAAAAAAAAAAAAAAAAAAAAAAAAAAAAAAAAAAAAAAAAAAAAAAAAAAAAAAAAAAAAAAAAAACGGGGGGGGGGGGGGTCGACCGACGACGGCGCACGTTGCCTATTTAGTCATTCAAAACCACAATCAAAATAGGAGAGGGGCGCCGAAAATCAGCCATCAAAATTTCCATTTGCCGACAAGTTAACATTTTGCCGACAGAATTTTGTTAATGGGGGGTGTCACCCCCGGGGACGGCCCTGTGAAGTAGTGTGCCCATGGAAGTTTTTTTGATCTTGTTGATTGAGGTGCCTTATGACGGCTGATTTGAATTGCTGTGGATCTTCAATAGAATATAAATTCTAGTTTTGATACTGTTTGGGAAAAGTAGCTGTACAATTTATAAAAGTCTAACTGGTCTGGTCACAGTTACTGCGCTGGTGTCGCGAGGACACCGCTGGTGTCGAGAGGACACCGCTGGTGTCGCGAGGACACCGCTGGTGTCGCGAGGACACCGCTGGTGTCGAGAGGACACCGGACCGGCTGAAGAATAGTATCTACCAGCAGGGATAGTTGCTTTGTCTTGCCTTTTGTAAGATAGACAATCTATCTATCTAACGGCCCGCAAGCCGAGATGCTGTTCAACCATGTAGCGCCAAATGTCCCTGTTTGTCATTAGGTTGGGGATGTCAGATGGATCCTGCGGGATGTCTCGAGCAATCATGGCAAAGTAGTTAAAGGGGCGACGACCCCTGTTTTGGCATGGTAACTTCCAACATGTGACTCTGAGACGACTTGGTCATCGCACGATGACAGTGACCGGCAAATCGTGCACGGCGTTGGGCAACAGAAGATGAAATTGGAGGGATATCTCCATATATCTGTGCTTTGGTCTTGTGCTCACGCCAGAGATGTTGTGTACTCGCATAAGAAGCTTGGTGTAGGTGCCATTCATTCTATCCTGTAGCTCTTTCTTCATGGTCCAGGTCTCAGATCCATATAACAGGATACTCTCTACACAGGCTCTAAAGAATTTCAGCTTGGTTGAATTGGAGATACAGATTGCCATAAGTGGTGTATTCTGATTCTGTCTTTTATTGTACTCCAGTGTAAGTCTTTGATGATATTTAGAGACAACCTGCAATATCATTTACAACAAATATTGCTGCTCTGCATTGTATATCCTCCACTTTATTTGGGAGATGTTTAGTATAAAGGGTTTCATCTGCAGAGAGTACAGTATTCCAGTAATTGTCGAACTAAAGACAAGTAAGCGGTTTCTTCGATGGGTTTGTTACGGGAGTAGAGATTCTGTGATAAAATTAAGTGATCTATTTGCAGATGTGTTTATTCTCTGTAATATCAACCCCAAGATCTTAAATGAGTGCTATAGGATTTTTTATATTGCGATAATGCATTTGCATCAGCAATGGTCGCTAATTTGACCCAACGGTGCTTTGATATCAACATAACTTATATGTTGTTGAAGTAGAAAAGAAATATTGAGGAAAAAAAGATCGAAAATATATAATAGATGCCCCCATTTTGGTGCCGGAGAACCTACTACACAATTGTTGGTCTAGCAAACATAGGCCCGTGTTTTCACATGTACCCATTTCGAGGTAAATATACAAGGTATATATTTTTTATAAGCTCTAGATTATAAGTGTCTGATCTTTGGGATAAAAGTATATCTTGATATATCTCTGTCTCAAAATTCAGACACTTATTGATTTGGTTTATCCCGATTTGCTTTTCGAGCAAAGTGAGCGGCCATTATTTAACGCTGGGGGGGGGGGGGTGGAAGATATCAACTTCGGCGAAAAAAATCCGCATCCCCTTAAATTTTCCATTTCAAAGCTCACGTTCCCCTCGCTCCTTAATGAAAAATAATTCGTAGGCCTATTGCTTCCCTCGCCCACTCAACGTTTGCGTATGGCCCCCCCAAATCTTCCATTCCCCCTGTTTAACTGATCCCTACTTACTTACTTAAAAGTGGTGACCTTGTTGTTCCCATGGCAAGCGTGAGAGTTTTTCATCATCCAATCACTAAAATAAAAATCGTGTATAGTTTTTTCGATTTTTTGGAAGCATGGTTCGCAGAACAGTTGTTCTTATCATAATATTTATAGAGAAAGTTATTGCTCTACATAACAACTTAAATCGCAAAAAAATGCATTAAAATGTATTTAACCTCCTGTTATTGGACTATAAATGTTACAAATCTTGAAAAAAAATCTTGGGGGGCCCCGTCGACACACCGGCTTCCAGACAGGGATTTATTTGCTCAGAAAAAGGCTGAAATTGTTCCAAGAACTTTTTCAAAGATTGTAGCTCTTATGCAGTGTCTTATTATATCACACCCACCTTGAGTCGTTTTAACACAATAGCAACGTCGTGCCTGTTTGATGTAAATTGCAGCTTATTTGGTAACACAAGTTTGTAAAATGGTAAAAGTGCATTGTAATTGAAGTGATTTTTTGAATATTACACACAACTTATTTTGTAAAACACCACAATGTATTTTTGTAACTCCTTGAACAACTCAAATTTGTAATGGTTATTGTAAAATATATTGTATGCATGAATTATGTACATATCAGTTAAAGAATAACCAAAAGATGGACGAAGTTCCCTTAACGTATAGTTCTATGCGGGAAGGAGAAAGGGGAGGATGGAGAAAGAGATAGAAGGGTGCATGGAGGAGAAGATACGTATGGTAAAATTCTTCCTGAGAACACCAATGTTGCACAATTTTATTTATATCAGGCTTCCGAGTGGTACAAAGTATATATTGTACTCGCTGGAACAAAGTTCTAGCTCGTGCGATATATTCTTGTATCATACTCAAAGCCATTAAAGGTGAAACGAGAGAATTTTGAGGCACCCAAATATTGTGTCATAATAGTAAATTCATATAGACTACACTCATTTCTTACCTTGTATGTGGGTACAAAAATGCCTTAAAAGACAGAAAAAAGGTGATTCTGATTTGCTTGTATTTCAATATAAAACATAGGCTGAATTTTGTATTGCTCCTATACGAAATTAGAAATTTCAAAATATTTGTACCAAAGAAACATTTCTCAGCTTAATCCTTTCAGATGGGGATATTTCTGATGGAAAGCTTTACATCAGGGCAAAAATCAGAACTTTCGATTTTTAGGGGCACCTGATGTGTGAAATCTCTCGATGCACCTTTAAATATATATAATTATTAGCTAATTTGGTTAAGAGTGTGGGCAGCTTTTTTATGAATAGGCCCCAACGAAATACGTTCTCAGTACTTGGTATATCTTTTGGTCATTTCCTTATACCAACCGGAGGGAATTTATCACGTATCATACACTGTAAAAGTCGTGTCTGGCATTTGGACATGTCAACATAAGACAATTTAACTATATAGTGCTTTGCCTGAAGACATTAAAGCCTTTGAATCCGTTTTTGAGACATGTCCCTTTTGAGTCACAAAGTCATGTCTCTTTAGAAGACGACATTTCTTTGTAACACAGATCGTCCCAAAAGTCTGTTGTATGATCTGAATTTGGAGCCTTTTGTCAAAAGAAATTACTCGTAGGACTTTGTAAATATACGCGTGTAGCTTGGGTCGTGTCTTCATACAGGACATGTGTTAATGTTGAAAACATGTCTAAACGAAATATACTATTTTCACAGTGTATATTACTAGTATATTGCCTATGTCTAAAATGGTGGACATCAATTTTATTGTGTATCAATTAAAATATTTGTGATACTAAAATAATATGGGTATAAAACTGATTTTTATGAATATCCATTTACCCAGCAAAAATAGTTTTGTATCAATTGTATAAATTGTATATTTGGAATATATCGTATGTATTTGTATATGATGAGACAATGGAAGGAAAACCAAATAAAACTCATGGCTTCCGATTCAATACGGTGGCTGAAGACGTTTTGTCGGTCCTTTTAGAAGGATGTGCTTTTATCCAAGAAAATCAACACAACTTTATATGACGTGGATTGAGGCGAACATTTTGCATGGCCTCATATTAGGTTGAAAATGGGATGACATTCATTATCCGTTCTTTGATGTAGGCCCTGCATTACAGTGTTGTGTGCGTAAAATAAGAGCGTGACCTATCGCTGCTTCTTAAAGGTGCAACGAGAGATTTCAAATAACAGGTGTCCCTAAAAAATTTGAAAATTCTAATTTTTGTACTGGTGTAAGCTTTCTATCAAAAATATCCCCATCTGAAAGGATTAAGCTGAGAACTGTCTCTTTGGTACAAAAATCATGGAAATTTATAATTTCGTATAGGAGCAAATACGAAATTCAGCCTATGTTTTCTATTGAAATATAGGCATATACAAATCATCTTTTGTTTTCATTTTAAGTTATTTCTGTATCCAAATAAAATGGAATCCATTGCGTGTCTAATCTATATGAAATCACTACATATCACACAAAATATGGATGGCTTGAAATCTCTCGTTGCACCTTTAAATCCTAAAAATAATGACCATCTAAATATTAGTTTGTCCAGAATTTCTAAACATTTTACAGTGCATGAAAATTAAATTTCTTTTAAATTTGAGTTATTGTGCCCAATTTTGAAGCATTTTTTATCTGCAATAGCAGAAAAATTGAACTTAATAATAGGGCCTATATCTACCCCACTACATCATCGGCTTTTAAATTTCGGTATCAACACATCCCCTCCCAATGAAAACCATATTTCAATAATCCAGTACACTGTAAAAAATTAGAGCGTAATTTACAGTAAAATACTGTAAAAACTTACAGTATTTGACTGTAATTTGGAAATACAGCAAAATACTGTAAATTTTATCTTCAGTTTCCAGGCCTATGACTCAATTTAAAAGTGGAGCCTTTATTCGAATTATAATGAGCATCAACATTATTATACACAATTATGAATTTTCAATTATACGATTAAGTACTAAAATTGACAGGAAAAAAATACTGTAAATTTTACAGGAAAATACTGGCAGCAATTCTGCCAACAAAATCCCGTAACATTACAGGTTTTACAGGTTTTCGTTCAAATTTACTGTATATTTTACAGTTTGATGTAATATATTTTTACAACAAACTGTAAATTTTACAGTATATGCACCGTAAAAATTTGTTGATATGCCTACAAAGTTTATAGGGTGTTCGTCAGTGTTTTTTTATTCTCCACACATTTACAATCTCTATAATAATTCACCAAATATATATATGTTTTTATATGTTTTGATTAAATTAATTTTACAGTATACTGTAATTTTTACGGTAATTTGTTGGCAGAATTGCTGCCAGGATTTTCCTGTAAATTTTACAGTATTTTTTTTACAGTGTATGCATGAATGGACATGAATAAAATACAAAATCAGACCATCTAGATGTTTGGAAATATCTGCTTATGGTGTAAAAAGAAAACAAAAATTTGATTTTTTGGCATCCGCATCTCTCAAAAGACGAGTCTATATCTATGACCTCCATATTTCCAGATTGGTGGCTAACTCTTCCCAACAATACCAATAAGCGGACATTGCAGAGCGTGGCCAAAATGAGGCAAGTTGTGCTGTACCTCTATGTGAACTTGTCAAGCTAGCTGTGCGACAATAAATAAATAATCATTTGCAAGCTGATTATTTTAATGTCATTGAAATTACAATTGAAGCTAGTACAAATTGTGTCTTTCAGAATAACACAAACTTTAAGTCTATTTGAACTGGAAAAGAAATTGTTATCACCATGAGCATGACTGCGAAATTCTAAAGAAACTGTCTGTGATGCATTCTGTTGTTTGAGTAAATTTTCAATCAAATTGTCCAAATTCTAAAATATGCAATGGTTGTTATATTGTAGCTGTTTATCAAGGCTTAGATTTCTGTCACACAACAACATACTAAAAATACAAGGTCAATTATGCACCGACTAAAATAAAATAATCGCATTTGAGGTAAAATGACTCTTTCTTGGTCATTACTCTTTTCTTGGTTATCCTAAAATTAGTTGTTTTAGCTCAAAGGGGGGGGGGCGTTTGATTTTTAGTTGGTGCATATTTGACCTCATATTTTTAAGTGTATATGACAGTCACTGAAAAAAAATCACTGAGCAGGATTTGAAAGGGGGTGTACTCATCCCCAAATTGTTACAGGTGTGCGTTCACCAGAAAAAAAACCGACCTATGTTTATAGCAGAGAAGATGAGAAAGAAGGAGGTGGTTCGACTGCTACTTCAAGAGATAAACTGTTCAACCGCCTATTCATCTCAATCGGCTTAAATCTAATCGATTGGACAAAAGACTTGCACTACTTGCCGGAGAACATTACATACACCTGTCATTAAATCCCAGAAACATTCCAATTACCCAGTTTTCAATTGGTATTTGCACAGGGTCTATACACTATGGTTGTGACCAGTACAGCGAAACGTACTCGCCTGCATTAGTTATAAACAACTTTGACCCCAAACTTTCAAAGTATTTTGGCACTTTGGACACTTTCTGACACAAAAAAGTATGGTTGAGATGTATTGAAAATGCATTTATCTAATCATTCATCATATCATATTTCTCAGGAAATAACCGGATATTGGTAAATTAGGCTAAAATAATAAAATCTTTTATTGACCCCCAAAAACCTTGAATCAATGTTAGCTTACCGAAAAAGGGTCGATTTTGCTGTTTCTTTCGTTAAAAAGTCACTGATTTCATCAATTATTTCGCCAACGATTAAAATAAATAACAATCAGTCAGAACAACCGCGGAGTTCATTGCCAGCAGAGATCTTTTAGCTGGAAAATTAATAAGCTATTTTAGTGGGAGCGTGTCAATTACTTCCTGTTGTGAAACCTTCCCGAACGGCCAAGCTTGGGGCGGTTGAACACATTACTTCAAAGGTCCAATCGAGTGGCTCTTGAAGTATCCTAACAATAGGCTGATGAATGAGAGTAATCCTGGGTAATCGGATCGCAAAATCGAGCCATCTCCTTCTTTCTCATCTTCTCTGTTTATAGTGACCAAATTGAACCAATATATGATCCATTTATATAATTGATTCAGAAAGTCGACTCATTTCTATAGTTGGCTTTGAATTTTCGAACCATTTCCATAGTAATCGTAGCAAAAATCGGCCCATGTTTATAGTATTTTTTCCGAAAATCTGAAAAATCGTCCATTTTATTTGTTATTATACCGAAATTTTCATAATAGTAACCAAAATTGAAAAACGGAACCATTTATATAGTAACAATGACCTAAAAAGTCCCATCTATATTAATGAGGTGACACCAATGTTTACAAACACAAGTTAGCACTGGTCTACTGACATGTTAGAGGTGCGAAGAATATGCCCATACACAGTTACGACCTTTAGAAAACCGGGCTTATGCTTATGCAGATGCGGTGATGCAGTGAGCGCGCCCATGCCCAGCTGCTGTTCATGAATGTGACCGATATCGATCGAGTGGACTTTGAATTCATGCGGTCACATTTCCGAACACAGCTGGGCATGGGCGCGCTCACTGCATCACTACATCTGCATAAGCATAAGCCCGGTTTTCTAAAGGTCGTAAGTTACAGCATTCAATAGCCTTATCACGCCTGATTGAGCGAGAATTTTAAAAGCACAAGCCCTGCACGTGCTCACGCATACTGCCCACACTGCCGGGCAGTGCTTTGTTCGTTGCCCGGCGTTGACGTCACATGTCAACTGAGACTAATAAAGGCCTACTAAGGACCCATCGTTAGAGTAATGTGTGAATTAATGCGACCCATATCGGCAGCATGCCTATCCTTTTCCACTGAGTACCCCCCCCCCCTTTTTAAACCAGAGACTCATGGATCATGCACGCGTTTGAGCTTTTTCCTTATAATTGTCAAGTTTGTAAATGATTTATTTGTTAAACAGTTTATCACATTCCCACACACTAATATTAGCTAAGGTCCACATCTTAGCGATTGGTTATAAACTTACTACGCATCATCAATCCCCGGCCATCAATCTATATAGAAATGTGGTCAAGAAGCGTATATTAGCCAATAAAACATCTAGCGTCAATTCCATATCGTCCCATACCAAACATCTATTTATTATAGCGAGGTTCAGAATTGTGAAATCGCAATTCCAGGTTATTAAAGCCCATTCCGTCTCTTTACCAGGGATGCTCTATGTCCTTTCGAAAGAACGCCCTGTTTTCCACCTTATTATAAGGATTATAAGGGAAGGTCAGTGTAACCGTACGAGAAAGTGGTCCTTTATGCGCATGTTTCATCGTGCCGTTTAACGGTATCGGTCTGAAACAGAAACAAAGATGATAAAAGTGGTTTAGAATGTATGAATTATCTCGCCCTTCGAGGTATTCTTGATATTGAAAATAATGTCAAAAGCATATCATGGCATTAACAACAAGCAAAGTCCAAACTCTTGAAACAGTCTCTAAGGAGCTCAAGAGAATCGCCTTGTGGAAAGAAAGACTTGCCATCAACCAAACATCTATTGGCATTGAACCTGGTGAGCATCTCCCACCTGGAGCTGATTCCTCGTGGGCTGAATGGCGATGCCTCAACAGATTGAGAACCAGAATTGGCCGATCTAAGGTTTCCTTGCAGAAGTGGGGCTACCTGGAAGCAGATCAGGGGCCCGTTTCACAAAGATTTACGATCGTTTGTAATCAAGCGTATACTCGATCAAGCGTAAGTTTGAACTTAGCGTAAGTTTGAACTTACAATCAAGTTCAAACTTACGCTTGCTCGAGTTAACGCTCGATATATCAAACTTACAATAGACCAGTTAACAGCAATGTTTGTAAACATGTTAGGGCCTGGTATCTTGAACTAGGTCGGCCTGACTGTTACACACTGGGCAATTGTATCTGTTAGGGTTTTAATACTATGGGCCATAACGATTGGCAGGCATGGATTGGCAGTCAACAAAAGAAAGTGACGTAGATGTTAACTGGTCTATTGATCATAAGTCTTTGTGAAACGTGCCCCTGGACACTACATGTGGTTGCGGAACAGCCGCGAAACAGCCTCACAGACAATGGAAAACCTCTTGGTCTGCCCATGCATTGCTGGAGCAACAATGCACAACAAGGACCCTGCGGGATTCAGTGAAGCAAGCCAGACGTTTTGTACCCATCTATGGCTGGATTGATCTTTGAGAACTACAGGTTGGACACGATAAGAAGAAGGAGAACAACACTCAGATGGGTTATTAGTCCGGAGCTCGCAGACATTTGAAAGGTTTGAGTCGTGATTTCATATGAGAAGCCCGCCAGGGACCACTGAAACGTGATTCTTAAGCGCTGCAAATGGAAGTCTGTAAGGAGGGGCTAGACAAAATTACACAGGTGTAAAAATTTTTACGTAAATTGACCAACTCATGTTGAAAAGTATACCACAGTATGTGTTAAACCATTCCAAAAAGGTATAGTTTGTACTATCTACAAAATTATAGTTACAGGTTAAAAATAGCAACCTTTTTTTTCATTTCTGTTTTTAGCCTATAGGTTACAGGTAGTACAAACTATACCTTTTTGGAATCCTTATGGTTAGACAAATAACCTGGTAAAATGTGAGATGCGAGCGGAAAACTGAGACAAATATTTTTCTTGGCCTAAGGTGGTTTAGACATCTTACCTATAACTTGCTTGCATTGTAGTGGTCATACGTAGATTTGGAACACCTTTGATCGCCATGGATATGACCAATGGTGACCGTGGAACGTAGCCTGCGTAGCCTGGACACTGGCGAACGCTGTGTCCGTGGAAATGAAATGACATGACATTAATATATCTGGGTTTCTTAAAAACACAATCTCAAATAAACGAAAGAACGAGCGAACGAACGCACACACATTAATCCATAAACAATCTGTCGATCTTGACCCATATAATGTACAAGAGTACTTGATTCTCTGGTTTATTGCCATTTGGTCTAATCCCATTTGGTCTAATAGCCATTTGGTCTAACTTCACTTCATCTAAGGTCCGTATATGCACAAAGAGTTAGACCAGGATTAAAGTTAAACCTGGTCTAAGTCAAAATTAGTTTTGTCCACAATTCTCATTATTCACATTTTCTACATAAACTAACTAGCAAATTTTAAAGATTAAAATGCAAATTTTCAAATAAATACACAATATCTGTCAGTGCATGGGAAAGTGTCTTTTCTGGAGGGACTAAATTACACTTAGACTGGGTCTAAAGTTAGACCTGGCCTAACTCTTTTGTGCATACGGACCATATTGTCTAATACCAATTTATCTAATAACCAGATGTCTAATATCCATTTAGTCTAATAGCCATTTGGTCTAATAGCCATTTGGTCTAATAGCCATTTGGTCTAATAACCACAAACGCAATTCGGTCTAATTTCCATTTGGTCTAATATCCATCTAGTCCAATATCCATTTTGTCTAATATCCATTTGGTCTAATACCCGATTGGTCTATTAGCCATCTGGTATAATATCCATTTGGTCTAATACCCGATTGGTCTATTAGCCACCTGGTATAATATCCATTTGGTCTAATATCCATTTGGTCTAATGTCTATGGTGTCACTGGTAAAGCTCTTGATTGGTTTGAATCCTATTTGAGTGGTAGATCTCAAGCGGTTAATGTTAATGCTACTTTATCGGATTTCAAAAATATTTCCATTGGAATTCCACAAGGTTCAATTTAGGACCATTGTTGTTTATTATTTATGTTAACTCACTTCCAGAATGTATCGATTCCAAATGTGTCATGTATGCTGATGACACCACTCTACTTTTCAGGTCATCAGACCCAGATTCTCTTCAATCTCATATGAACAATAATCTGTTGAAAATTGCACAGTGGTTTGAGGCAAACAAACTTACCCTCAATATTAACAAAACCAATTTCATGATTTTTGGCACCAATCACAGCTTGCGCAACTTTCAGAACATTTCTCTTACATATGGAAATGACAATATTGAAAGGGTTGATAAGTTTAAGTATATACCTTGGAGTCATCTTTGATCCAACGTTATCATGGTGTGATCATATTGATTATATCTCCTCTACTGTTTCTAAGCGAATTGGTGTTATTCGCAGAGTTAAATTTTATCTGCCTGCAACCACTCTCAAATTACTTTCTAATGCTTTGATCTTCCCACATTTTGATTACTGCAGTCCCATTTGGTCAAACTGCAACTTTGAGCAAAGAAATTGTCTTCAGATTCTTCAAAATAAGCTTGCTCGTGTACTCTTGTCTGCGGATATCAGAACCCCAATTTGTGATATGTTCAAAGAGCTTGGTTGGAATGATTTAAATGAAAGGTGGACCAGACACCACCTCATTTTTGTTTTCAAGTGCCTGAAATATTATGCTCCTTCTTATCTCTTCTCAATTTACTTTCACAGCCTCTGTTCACTCTAAGAGTACTCGCAGTCAATCATGTAATACTCTCATTGTTCCTTTGTGGAATATTAGGCCTGGCAAACGTACTTTCCATTATAGAGGTGCTTCAGAGTAGAATGCTCTACCTTCTGACATCCGCAGAACTCTTCCTTTAATGAACTTGTCAAAATTCAAAACCAATATTATGTTCTGAATCATTTTCCATTATGTTTGAAATATATATATTTTTGTGTTTGTATTTTATGTATCTATAATAATGTTAAACTGTACATTCTATTTATTGTTATTAATTATGTCAGGGTCTCATGGGAGACCAGTATGTACTACTGAACTGAGTAACCCTGAATAAATATTGTTTTACTACTAACTACTACATTTGGTTTAATATCCATTTGGTTTAATATCCATTTGGTTTAATATCCATTTGGTTTAATATCCATTTGGTTTAATATCCATTTGGTTTAATATCCATTTGGATGTTAAACCCCCCAAAAATAATCTTAAACATTGATTTAATATTACACCAATTGGATATTAGACACTGTGGACATTAGACCAAATGGATATTAGACCAAATGGGTATTAGACCAAATGGGTATTAGACCAAATGAATATTATATAGTCACTAGACGAATATTAGATCAATGGTTATTAGACTAAATGGTTATTAGCCTAAATGGTAATTAGACTAAATGGTATTAGACCATTGGAGTTAGACAAAATGGTCATTAGACCTGGCAAGTCACCGATTATCTTAGATATAAGTGTGATTTACCTTGTCTGTAATAAACGCCCTCTCTAATAAACGCCCTCATTTTTCGACCACATGTTCCTAAAATATCCCAAACCATACAGACATCCAAGTAAACACTGACACTTAACAATCGCGATTACGATATTATGGTGACAAATTTGTTGGCCTGAAACAAACCCATTTGTGCGTAACTCATCACCGAGTAGGCCTATTGTCGAATTAAAGTTAAGATACCTTTCATAAATTATGAAAAGTGTAGTTCAAAAATAATAAATCCACAAAGTGCACTTTGGAGAAAACACGATTTTTATATTGAAATTTTAATTGGTTAATTTTGGTTGATATTGCATATGTGGTTGATGGTGTGGTAATGTGGAATGGGGCAATGGGGCAAGAAATGGGGCAAGATGACATACAAACAAACAATAATGAAAGAAAAAACAAAAATAAAACAAAACCAAAACCGTATCTTAAAAGAAATGTCAACTTTGGTGTGCAAATAACTTACTATGTGGACGATAACTTATTTTCTCTACATAATTTAATGATCTTCTCATTAGCTGACGGTGTTATTGCCTCCGATAGTGATTTCTTCTGGCCTCTACGGAGTCAAAGCAAATTGTAAAGAATATGATCAAATTTCTTAAAATTTAGAGTATTTGATGAACCAGTTAATAC
This sequence comes from Ophioderma brevispina, assembly GCA_023653785.1. Lineage (NCBI taxonomy): Eukaryota > Metazoa > Echinodermata > Ophiuroidea > Amphilepidida > Ophiodermatidae > Ophioderma > Ophioderma brevispina. The sequence continues at coordinate 44,018 of JAMKCH010000333.1, forward strand.
ACTACAAAAATAAGTTCAATTTGTCTAAATATTGGTCATATAAGACATCGTTTTGACTAAAGTTAGTCAAAATGATGTCTTATATGACTAATTTGCAAAACAATTACTAATTTATTTTTACAGTGTACACTTAGAAAAAATGAATAAGATCAAAAGTGCAATCAAATCAAAAGGAAATATTTCCTGGGCCTAAAATTTCACTAGGGTAATTAGAAAAAAAATATATAAACTTTCCTCTGATATGAAAATCTCAGTTTTAAAGGCACTATCAGTGATTTAGCAAATCAGAAAATCGAAAAAAAAATTAAAAATCATTTTTGCATGTCTAGAACAAGTATAGGTATCCTAACAAATACCCAGCAGTTTAAAACAATAACTCTATAAGACATTATACCCATACGATAGGCCTATACATACCCTTGGGGCTTTTCAATTTCTTCTTGCTTTGGTTGTTGTTTTCTGGCTCCAACTTTGCCTACTATCTCCCCTACATGGGGTCGAACCTGTAACCTGTTCCACACGGGAGCCACGCGTTGCCACGGTTCGGGACGTGATTCGAACCTCTTGGGTCTATGCATAACAACGTCGGCGTTTTCTTCAAGAGTTGTATTCGGAGGAATGGCCTACACGAAGAAAAGAATTGATTGGAAAACATTCGGCATATAGTCTTTATTTTATTGATATGTGGTCGGCCTACAGGCAAGAAATTGAGTGTTTATGATATAGGAAGTGTTTGAAATAAAGCTATGCGCAACGACATAACTTTATTTCTGGGACAAACACCTCCTTTATCAATATCATATACACTCAATTAATATATCAGGCCGACCACGTATCAATAAAATAAAGAATATAGGCCTACACTCTCGTATATGTTTATTAAAAACGTTCCTTATTTTGTTGTAACGTAACACATCCTTAATTTGTTTGCGCAGTTATAAGAGAGACTCTCTGGTCGTCCACTTAGAGCCGAACTGGCTATGTCCAAAATTGCATTTTGTAATAGACGAGTTTAAAGGCCGACTCAGAGATTTTCCTGAGGAGGGCGCCCTCAATTTCCAAAAAAATCCTGTTTTTTGCATGTACATAATGCTTTTCAATTATACTAATCACGTAGACGGCCCGGCCAAAGGACCAAAATATGACTTTTGACGGCGTTGTTTGTTACGAAGGTCCAACCTAGTGGATTCATACCACCATGGGATGTACATAAACGTATGGGGTGGTGGCCTTCTCGACATTTTTTTTTAGGTAAAAAATGGCCTAAAAAAGGCAAAATGTCCAAAGAGGTAAATCAGTTTAAATGCATTCCTTTCTTCAAATAATCTGTCAGAACATGCCCATTTACCTTCAAAGGAGTCACATATTTAAGGAATTAATGGAAGTCATTCCAATGTATAAATGTTGGGGTCAAAATTGCCAAAAGGTCAAAATTGTCCAAAAAGAGGTTACATCGGTCAAAATACATCGCGTTTCTTAAAATATCGATCTGAACATGTCCATTACCTTCAAAGGAGTCCTACTTCAGTTAATATATTGAAGCCATTCCATTTGAATTTTGGGGTCAAAATGGCCAAAAAGGGTAAAATTGTCAAAAAATAGGTAAATCAGTTTTTCCCCCGAAAATACAGTTATTTCTTAAAATAATTGATTAGAACTGTCCATTCACCTTAAAAGGAGTCATATTTAAGTGAAGATAATGGAAGTCATTCCAATTTATAAAGGTGGGGTCAAAATGGCCAAAAAAGGTCAAAAATGTCCAAAAAGAGGTGGTAAATCGGTCAAAATACATTACGTTCTTAAAATAAAGACCCCTTTTTTCGATCTGAACGGGTCATTTAACCTTAAAGGAGTCCTACCTCTAAGTGAATTATGAATGGGAAGCCATTTCCAATTATAAATTTTGGGGTCCAAATGGCCATAAAAGGTGTCAAAATTGTCAAAAAATAGGTTAAATCAGTCGAAAGACATTTATTTCTTAAAATAATGATAGAAATGTCCATTCACCTTAAAAGGAGCTATATTTAAGTGGCTTAAAATGGAAACCATTCCAATTTATAGATTGTTTGGGGTTAAAAGTTTTGGCCACAAATTGGATACTTCAGTCCCAATACCTTCGTGTCACAAAACATTTCAAGGAATCATTTGCCGTGATATCTCAAGGAAACTGTCAATAAGTAGCTTTAGTTCTTGTCATTCTATTTTCATATTTTTATATCAAAATGACAAATAAGGTCAAAATTGTTCCAAAATGGTCAATCCTCCATCCCAAAGATGTCCATATAAGTGAATAGAAAGCTAGTTGGCATAATTGACAGATGTTGGTGTGAACTTAATCAAAATCCTACATTGGGTGAGATAAGAAACGTTCACTTGTCTTATCTATACATTATGTCTTCTTTTTGCGACAGTAGGTCAAAAGATTAGCGTTTACACCCACGGGATATAATTAAGTAAACATGGTAATATACTGCTAGCCCAGTCCCAATAATTTTAGAGTCGAAATGTGACAGATTTTTAAATTTATCAATCAAACTAAAATTGGAAACCAATTGATAAACGTGTGACTTTGTCCATAGTTTTAATCATTTACCCGTGAATTTGTATAGATTTCTATTGAATATTAAAAAATTTGTTAGGGCCAGGTGTTTTTTCTGGATCTCGGATGTTCATTTTAAATGGACAGTTATAATTCAGCTAAATTACTTTTTGAATGATTTTTAAACTCACATCCTTACTATGGTAACATATATTTCTTAGGCTATCTTAGAATAGCCGCACTTAGATGGAATAAAATAAAATCAATAATCACACTAACTAATGTTCTTTCAACTTATTCGCATTCTGATTAACACAAGGACCACATACATGTTAACATTAGTTTTATACCTTGAATTTTTGATATGCAAATTGATATTTCTCCCTCTATATCTGGTTCTCATTGGAAATTGTAAATATAATTTTTGATTCCGCGAGCAGTTATTCTGGGCTACTGACAAGTCTTTTTGTAAGTTTAGTATTAATGTGTAATACACAGTGAATCTATCAAGGGGCTGAGGTCTGCTGCTCTGTTTTCAATTTGGACACTGATTTGTATCAATATTAACAGCTAAAACTTTATCCATCAAGCTTGTCCCCCCCCCCGGTTTTCTGGTGATTCAGAGGCCCCAGTGTCTGTGGTGGATTTAATCATAAATAAATAGGCCTAATGCACAAGAACCTTTTAATATTTTGTTCAACCATGTCGAGACGTGGCATTTTGGACCATTGAAACCATAACTGAATATGCCGCCAAATTGGAACAGTGACTGTTTTTTCCCATTTCGGGTTCTTTCTTTACCAATGACTTCTGACCTGTTGATTAAACCTACAAAATAAAATAAATGTTCAACTGTGCTACAATGCCCAAAGCTGTATAAAAACTTTTAGGTAATCATTCTCTCATCGTCTTTCCTGGTCATTTTAGCGAAAAAAAATGTAAGATAGTACCTTCACAGTGGTTAGGTATGTGCCTTTCAAAGTCGAAGGGGACGGGGGGTTCCACCCTAGAAATTTATTGGTGCTTTTTTTGAAAGTATTATGCACAGTTTAACTCTACACTGCTTATAGAAAAATTAGCCATTTTTTCCATCATTTAGAGCTGAAAACCCCGTGAAAATCCGATATTCCTAACCTTTTTAGCGCAAAATTGGATTTTCCCTATAGATTTCTGTGGAAAATACCAATTGTCGGACCAATTTTTGGCAGACTCGAGGATTGATGACTCATTCTGACGCCATACTAGGTAAGTTGGTACTTATTTGGATACAATGAAGAGGAGGACCATAGCTATCCCCTGAAAACCAATAACAAACATCGGGTGCTTTATAGATTGCGTTTCTTAGTATTTTTTTTTTTTCATTCGTGTATCAAGCACTATGATAACCGTAAAGGAGGCATCTTACTTAATTTGGCTAATGTTGTGTGTAGCTTCGCAACAGGCTCTAACCAGTTTCGATCCTTATTGCGCCAAATTCACATGAAAAGTTGATATTTACCCGGCGGAGTGTTCTAACTATCTTCGGAACGACTCCGTTCACTAATGCTGAAATCATGAAAATTGGTGGGTTGCCATGGAAATCTACCGATTTTTTATACCGTTACTACAAGCGCTTACGCGTTGGTTTTGCAACGGGCGTCTTACTTATGAGACGCTGTATCCAGTACGCAATTAACGGCGCCTGTATTGCAAAAAGGTCATAACACGTCATGTTTTCTCGCTTTGGTTGTGGTATGCGTATGACGAAAACTGGGATATAGGTCTTGAAAAGAAAAAAAAATAATATGGAAAAGTACGGATTTAATATTGACGTTTATTATTTAGAAGATGGGTATGACGGAAACTTGACGTAACAGATTAGAATATGGGATGGGGTCATAACCTGTAGGATGAGAAGACTTTATACGAGATTTTGAGGAGTTACCGAGAGAAAAATATTGCGGAGGACTGAACTACGGTTAGCATACCGGGAGTACTTTTTAGATACAAAAACAAAAGTTAAACACCGAGGTTATACAGGATGAAATATTGACGTTTACTATTTTAAATGGGAACACAATCTACAGGAGTACACTGGCCAATCAAACGTCATGTTATTTCGCGTTGGTTCGGTACGACGGAAACTACGGTCAGGACACGGTAGTAGTTTGAGCGAAAAATATTCGAAGTTTTATACGGATTAAATAGTGACGTTGCCTTAGAAAGTGTAAATATACATGAGCTGCAGGTTTTCAGGATATGATCGGAACTTGAGTAATAAATTAATGTTAATAATACAATGCTGACACTCCGGGGGTGGGGGGGCTACCCACTTGCTTACGGTAATTTAAGTTGGGCTTTTGAGGCCGTTGTCACATGTTCTCCTGTTGTGATTGCCCCCGATAGTGATTTCTTTCTGGACTATACGGAGTCAAAGCAATTGTAAAGGGAATTATGATAAAATTTCTGAAAATTTAGAGTATTTGATGAAACCCGTAATCATACAAAAATAAGTTCAATTTGTCTCTAAATATTGGTCATATAAGGGGACATCGTTTTGACTAAGTTAGTCAAAATGATCTTGTTCTTTATGACTAATTTCAAAAACAATTTACTAATTTATTTTACAGTGTACACTTAGAAAAAATGGCAAATTAGATCAAAAGTGCAATCAAAATCAAAAGGAAATATTTCCGGGGCTTAAAATTTCCCCTGGGGTAATTAGAAAAAAAATATATAAACTTTCCTCTGATATGAAAAATCTCAGTTTTAAAGGCCCTTATCAGGGATTAGCAAATCAGAAAATCGACCCAAAAAAAAAAAAATTAAAAATAATGTTTGGATGTATAGAACAGTTATAGGATCCTAACAAATACCCAGCAGGTTAAAAACAATAAACTCTATAAGACATTATACCCATACGATAGCCTTATACATACCATTGGGGTTCTTCAATTTCTTCTTTGCTTTGAGTTGTGGTTTTCTGGCTCCAACTTTGCATAATTATCTCCCATACAGTGGGGCTCGAACCTGTAACCTGTTCAAACGGGAAAGCCACGCGTTGCCACGGTTCGGGACGTGATTCGAACCTCTTTGGGTCTATGCATATAAAACAAATGGCGGCGTTTTCTTCCAACGAGTTGTATTGGAAGGAATGGACCTACACGAAGAAAAGAATTGATTGGAAAACATTCGGCATATAGTGGGCTTTATTTTATTGATATGTGGTCGGCCTACAGGCAAGAAATTGAGGGGTTATGATTATTAGGAAGTTTTTGAAATAAAGCTAATGCGCAAACGACATCATAACTTATTGCTGGACTTAAACACTCCTGTATCCATATCATATACACTCAATTAAATAAATAGGCATGACCACGTATCAATAAAATAAAGACTATAGGCCTACACTCTCGTATATGTTTATTAAAACGTTCCTATTTATTGTTTGTTAACGTTAACACATCCTTAATTGGTTTTGCGCAGTTATAAGAGAGACTCTCTGGTCGTCCACTTAGAGCCAGAAACTGGCTCTGTCCAAAATTGCATTTTGTTACATAGCGAGTGTTTTAAAGGGCCGATCGCAGAGAGTTCATGAGGAGGGCGCCCTCGATTTCCAAAAAAAATCCTGTTTTTTGCACTTGGAAATAAGGCGTGTACAAAGAGTAAATCGAAGAAATGTTAGAAGGAAAGGAAAAAGGACTTACAAAGTTAGACTTTTACTCGTTGACGGTTGTTTTGTGACCAAAGGTCCAACCTAGTGGATTCATGCCACCATGGGATGTACATAAACGTATGGGGTGTTGGCCTTCTACATTTTTATTTTAGGTTAAAAAATGGCCAAAAAAAAAGGTCAAAATTGTCCCAAAATAGGTTACATCAGTGTTGAAATTGCATTCCTTTCTTCAAATAATTCTATCAGAACATGTCCATTACCTTTCAAAGGAGTCATATTTAAGTGAATATAATGGAAGTCATTCTAAATGGATAACAGGGGGCGTGAGGCAAAAGTGCGCCAAAAAGGTCAAAATGGTCAAAAAATAGGGAAATCGGGTTCAAAAGACAGGCCGTGCTGAAAAGAATCGATGCTGAATGTCCATTTACCTTCAAAGGAGTCCTACTTAAGTGGAATATAATGGAAGCCCATTTCCAATTTATACATTTTGGGCGTCTCAAAAAGGGCCAACCAAAAAGGGCTCCAAAATTGTCAAAAACTAGAAATCAGGTCGAAATAATTTATGTTCTAAAATAATTGCTTAGAACATGTCCATTCACCTTAAACGGAGTCATATTTAAGTGGATAAAATGGAAGCCTTCCAATTTATAGATTTGGAGCCATTACCCCCTCGGGAAAGCCCAGGCCCACCATTTCCCCCCCTCTATGCCCCATTCATCGCTCATCGGCTGATTGTCCTTCTCAGTATGCGATTGGGGCCTCTACTCGCCGTCATTACCCTTTGCTCCCGCAGTGACGTGCGATACGGCATAGGTGGAAGGATCGAAAGAAATCGAGGGAAGGTGGTCGGAAGAAAAGATTTTCTCCAGTTGTCCCTATACCTTCGGTTTCCCAAACATTTCAAGGAATCATTTGCCGTTATATCTCAAGGAACAACGTCAATAAGTGAGCTTGAGTTCTTTGATCATTTAGTTTTCATTGATTTTTAGATCAAAATGACCAAAATAAGGTCACAAATTGTTCCAAAAATGGTCAAATCACTCACATCCAAAGATGTCATAATAAGTGCAATAGAAAGCTAGTGGGATAAGTGACAGATTTTGGTGAAATGATCAAAATCAATTAAATTGGGTGAGATACGACTATCACTTTGTCTTATTCTATACATTAGTCTATTTGCACAGTAGGTCAAAAGAAATAGATGCGTTTACATCCCACGGATATAATTAAGTAAACAGGGTATATAGAACTGATAGCCAGTCATAGATTTTAGAGGGTCGATGGGACAAGAATTTTTAAATTTATACAAAAATCAATAAAATGGGAAACCAAAGTGATAAAACGTTGTGAATTTGTCCATATTTGTAATCATTACCTGTGAATTTGTATAGATTTCTATTGATCGTTAAAAAATAGTCGGTATAGGCCAGGTTGTTTTTTTGGATCTCGGATGCTTAAGTTTAAATGGCCATTTATAACAGCATAAATTACTTTTGAATGAGTTTTTAAACTACATCTTAATCTGGTAACATATATTTCTTAGGGCTAGACATTAAGAATAAGCAGAACTTAGATATTGAATAAACAAATAATCAATAATCACACGAAAATGTTCTTCAACTTATTCGCATTATGATGAACACAAAGGACCACATACTTGTTATAAATTAGTTTTAACCGTTGAATTTTTTGAGATGCAAAATTGAGATTTCTTCCTTATATCTGGTTTTTCAATTGGAAATTGTAAATATTAAGTTTTATTCCGCGAGAATTTATTCTATAGGGGGATCTATAAAAGGAGAGAGAAGAGGGGACAAGTGGGAGTGAGGGACAAGGACAAAAGAGAAAGTAAGAATTTTTGAGATGAAGAAAGCAAGGGAGAAGGGGAGCAGAGGGAAAGGATCACAAGAGAGGAAAAGGAAAGGGAGGGGGGGTGGAAAGGACAAAAGGGAGGAGAGAAGAAAGGTGGAGGAGACAGAGGCGGGAGGCGAGGAAAAGCGAAAGGGATGGTAAAGGGGGAAAAAAGGGAGAGATCGTAGTGAGGTTGCTGAGGTGAGTAAGGGACCAGTAGGGTTTGTGGCTGGCGAGTGAGGGAGATGAAAGATAGACAGGTAAGATATTAAGTATAAGTTTTTACTTTATGGACAGAGAGAGGATTCCTGATTAGAAATGGGTGGAGTCAGCAAAGGACAAGGATGAGCGAGGAAATAGAACATGGAAGGGGGGCGAAGGAGCGGAGAGAAGAGGAAAGAATGGGGCAAAGGGGATGGACTGGGAGAAGAAGAGAGAAGGATGGAACCCAGAGGAAGAGGAAAGACGTTAGGGAGACGAAAGGGAAAGAAGAGGGGAGGGAATAAAAAGACGAAAATGTGTCGTAAGGGTAGGGAAAATAAACGAAGACGAAAGGAAGACGCGAGCCACGATGCCGGAAAGGGAGAGTCAAGGAGGGTTTTTTCTTTTTTTCTTGGGCGGAGCACGACGGCCCAACGGCGGGGGGGAAGGGAGACCAGAAGGAAAAGTTCTTTTTCTCTCCCCCTCTCTTTCTGTTTCTTTATACTCTCTCCATACTGACAAGTCTTTTTGTAGTTAGTATTATGTGTTATAAACAGTGATCTATCAGGGCTGAGGCGTAGGCTGCTTCTGGTTTAAATTGGGACTTGAGTTTGATGAAATATTAACAGCTCATAATATCCATCAAGCTTCCCGTTCTGGGTGGATTTCACAGGCCCAGTGTCGGGGGGTGGATTTAAGCATAATGAAATAGGCCTAATTGCAACTAGAACCATTTTAATAATTTGTTCAACCTGGAGGAGAAGGGCCCATTTTTGGACCATTTAAACCATAACTGAATAGGCCGCAACTGGAAACAGTGAACTGTTTTTCCCACTTTCGGGTTCTTTCGTTACCAAATGATCATTCTGACCTGTTGATTAAACATTTTTTTTTAAATACACAAAAATGTAATAAATGTTCAAAAATGTGCTACAATGGCAAAAGCGTTCATCAAAAGGCTTTTATGTTAATCATTCTCTCATCCTTTCTGGTCATTTTAGGCGAAAAAAAAAAAAGTGAAGATAGTACCTTCACAGTGGTTAGGGATTGCCGTCAAAGTCGAAGGTAAGGGTATAAGGGGGGGTGGTTGCACACGAGGAAATTTATGTGTTTTTGAAAGTATTATGCACAGTTAAGCTCTAAAAATCTTATAGAAAATTTGCCATTTGTCATCATTTAGAGCTGTGAAAACCCGTGGAAAATCCGAGATTCCTAACCTTTTTAGCGCAAAATTGGATTTTCGCCATAGATTTTCTGTGGAAAAAACAGATTTCGGGGACCAACTTGTGCCAGACTCGAGGACTTGATGAAGTCATTCTGGAAGCCATACTAGGTAAGTTGGTACTTATTTTGATATCATGGAAAGAGGAGGACCTTAGCTATCCATGAAAAACCAAAATAACAAACATCGGGTGCTTTATAGAAAGCGTTCTTAGTATTTTTTTTTTCATTCGTGTATCTAGCACTATGAGAACCGTTAAAGGAGGGCATATACTTATAATTTGCTAATGTGTGTGGATCTTCGCAAAAGGCTCTACCAGTTCGATTCCATATTGCGCCAAATAACATGAAAGTTGATAATTACCCGTCGGATGTTCTAACTATATTCGGACGAATCCGTTCAGAATGGTCTGAAAAATCAGTGAAAAGGTGGTGGGTTGCTATATGGAATCTACCGATGTTATAAACCGTTTACTAACCAGCGGCGTAAGCGTTGTGTGTTGCAAGGGCGTCTTACTTATGGAGGACGCGGTATTGCAGTACGCAATTAACGGGCGCCTTAGTGCCAAAAAGGTCATCCACACTTCATGTTTTCTCGCTTTGGTTGTAGTTGTATGCCGACACACTGGGCGTCAGTTTGCGACGCAAAAAAATTAACTAGGGAAAGTAAGGGATTAAATATTGGGGACGTTTCTTATTTAGAAGATGGGTATGACGGAAACTTGACGTAACAGATTTAAGAATATGGGGTGGGTCTAACTGTAGGATGAGGAAACTTTATACGAGATTTTGCGGATGTTACGTGGAAAAAAGGATTGCGGAGGACCCTGAAAATCAAGAGGAAGCATCAGGGCCGTCGCTAGACATTGGGTCAGGGGGGGGGGGGTTGGGGTTGTATGTTCATGTAAAGGGAAGAATGTTACTTGCATGCTGTAGTAAGAGTCCTCGGAAGCAGTGAGCGAATAAAACACGTAAGGGCCGTTCGTTGTAGTTAAGTATATGCTCTTACAGACCATATTTTCTTTATCGTTTGAACTGCACACCGCAAGGTCGCCTTGACACAAACCGGGCCATAGTGCAGTTAGTGTCCAACTGTAAACAGGCCTCGACCTTTTGCTCACCCAACCACCTCATTGTGCAATGAATCCATTCAAAGTTTGATAGTATGTAACTGATTCCCACTTCATGCAGGGCACATTCCAATCACTGATCATGACATGGCTATGGATGAAGGCGATTACCCACACAACTGTGTGCATGGAACAATGCGAGTAGGCCTGTTTTTACAAATGTTGGAAGAAATGGTAGTTTCGGATCTTTTTCAGTACCGTATGTCAACCCAAATTACATAACCATGTAGAGAATAAGATTATCTTGGTGTCAGACTTCTACGAAGAGTTATAGGGTCTAACGGTTTTGGCCCATGGCGCCCTCTGAATCTGCGCAATACGGTTGATTTTGGCCATAGAGTTAGCATTTTACCGACCAAAATTACAACTTTTTATAAAAATAACCATTTTATTATTTATGTGTTTTATAAGCATCATAATATAAAATCACATATGTTATTAATGATAATATATTCTTACAATTAGAGCTTCTACGAAGATCCCTGAGAACTTTTCTCGAAAGACGTGAGGTTCTCATGTCTATGCGTTAAGCACAGAGTACGCACGGAAGGTCAAGGAATATTGAAGCACTGTGTGCACAGTGAATAGGGAAAATGACAGTAACGGCGAGATGCGCAAACGGGAAAGACCGAACGGGTTGTGTGGGCCCGGCGGGGTTGCTTTGCAGTGGCAGAGCCCCTGCCGGGGTCCAGGGGGCGGAGCCCCCGGAAGCTCTTGTCATTTAAGCGCTTCGAACCTTCAAAAGAACACTGTTTGAGGGGGTAAATAGCAAGTAAAGACCCGAGTAAAGACTGGTTTCTACTTTGCTCAATGACTGAGAAGGGCAGTATACATGTATAGCTTGTACTGCCACCAAAGAGAATTGAATATAGCGAGCGCCAAAGTCTTTAATGGGTGCGTGGTTTTGCAGGAGCAGAAGCATTTGGGGGGTCCAGAGGCCGAAGCCCCCGGACGTCTGGATTTCGCTATTCAGAACTTCAAGATTACCCAATTTTTGATGGGTAAATTGTAACCAATTCAAAGGAAAAGACTGGTTTGTTTTGCTCACTGATACGGAGTAAGTATCAGCTTTGTACCGCGAAAGGGGAAACGATACACATTTATAGCTACGCAATTGTTTTTAACGGATGTGGTGCATGAACAGAGCCCCTGCCGGAGGTCCCGGGGGCGGAGCCCCCGGAAGCTACTGGGTTTTAGCTATTAAGAAAAGGTATGTTGAAGGGTTAAGTATAGTAATTAATTCAAACGACAGCACGTAGACCTATAAGTTTATGGTGCTGGTGGGATAGGAAATCGATCCCTACCAATTTTGCTCTTGACCACTCAGCCCCCGACTGAAAATTCCCCTATACTGGTAGACCAACCTTGGGGAAGGCCCATGGCTCCCCTGGTGTTTTCTCAAATTTATGTTACACATTTTGATCACAAGTTACTTTGGCACATTAACAATTCATGATTACCGTTGGTTAGCTTTGGAAACAAAACAATTGGCTGAGGAGAAGCCAAATAGTGTGATATTGGATTTAGGTAAGTCTGCAGGGAGTTCAATCTCATGAGGTTCTGATGTCGTTATCCTTTGTTTCATCTCCCCTTTCTCTATTTCTGTTCTCTTCTCTTTCCATCTTTCCTTTCTTTCTCTTTTCTTTCCTTCGCTCTCTCTCTCTTCCCTGTTTTCTTCTTCTCTTTTTGAGTATCGCTGGGGGGGTGTTCCACCCCCCACCCACCCCCCCCACCCATGGCGCGGGCCTGTTTAGCATACCGGGGAGTACTTTTTGAGTACAAAAGTTAAACACCGAGGGTTACGCAGGATGAAATATTGACGTTTTTACTATTTAGAAAATGGGAGCTACATGATCTACAGGTTTCCCAACTGTCAATCCAACGTCATGGTTATTTCGCTTTGGTTTCTGGTACGACGGAAACTAAACTACGGGTCCAGGAACAGTGGATATTTTTTGAGGATACAATATTGTCGGAAATTATACGTGGATTAATATTGACGTTTTCTTAGAAATGGTAACTAGAATTACATGAGCTGAAGGTTGTCAGGATTATGAATCGGACTTGAGTAATAAATTAATGTTAATAATACCAAATGCTGACATCTCTCCTGGGGTTGGGGGTCCATACACCTTCAGGGATGACGGTAATTTACAGTAGGGGCCTTTTGTGATGTCACACATTTCCCTGTGGGTTATTTTCCTGGTTGTTTGCGGTGTTGTCGCCAAAGTGTATCACTTCATCACTGATCGCTTCTGCTTCAGTGATTTGCTTCTGTTTTCAGTGATCGCTCCTTTTCATGATCGTCGCCCGTTTACTCATCTCGCTGGGCGCCGCGCGAAGCGCGGGCTCCCGCTAGTTTAATAATAACAATTATAACAACTTTTCTTTGATTTCTGTCTTTGCTCCCTCCAAAAAGTGCATTATATGGCCAACTCTTTTCAACTTTCAAGTTGGTGATGTTAATCTATGGCCTGAATTCACATTTTGATAAATAGGCAAAAGAGCTAATTTACCCATTTGTGGTAAATTTCAATCAAATCTGAGAATTTGGTATGCCAATAGCCTCATTTCTGAGGGATGTAAATTTTTGTATGGATAACCATAACCTTAGAAAATTATTGCTGCATTCATTCCATTTACACTCATAGTTTAAGTTATATTTTCTGACCATATTGACCATAAATCTTGAGATTTCCCCCTCCACTTGAGTTCCTTTTTGATCCTCAGCCCAAGGTGACTCCGAAATGGGTAAACTGGAATACCCA